>JAXQQM020080197.1:0-26826 GCA_034641835.2 Pinus albicaulis
GGGAAAAGGGTTTGTTAGCACAGCCTGGGAACTAGAAGAACCTTGCTGAGATAACAGGCGCTGAGCATCCTGAATTTTCGGGCAAAGGTGTGTGAGATGGTCTCCAGCACAAAGCTTGCATGGAAACTTCACTTTCTTTTTCTCCTTTTGACCCTCACCAACACGCTCGTTGGTTTTATTTGCATTGCCCTTCCCGTTCTTGCCCTTCTTCTTGTTATTACGTCCCTTCTTCTTCCCATCGGATTGTTGATTTCCTTTGGGATTAGAAGCTTGGACGGCATTTATGGACAAAGACTGGGAAGGTGATGAATCAGCAGGCACAGCCTGACCAGAAGGAGCAGATTGTAAAGACAACTGCTGCAATTGAGAAAGCAGGCTGGCTGCACTACTATTGACCGATCCGACAAGCCCGTCACCATGCGGACCAAGTTTGGGTTTCGATAAATCCAATTTGGAGCGAGGAGCATTGGGCAAATACTTATAAAGTACCCCAGACTGAGAATAGATCAACTCTAACTGCTGGGCCCTAAAAATGGCCTGCTCCTCGGAAAATACCCCAGATAGGGATACATCCTTTGAAATGTCTGACTGCAGAGATTTCAAAAACCACTCGAGAAGGAATTCACCTGGAATATGAGCTTTGATAAGCCTCTTCCTTCTCCTCCATTCTTGAATGTGATCAGAAATGTGAGTTGCCTCATCCTGCTTAAAATTAGCCAGGAGTTCGGTCCCAGCCTCATATCTGACAGGCAACTGAAAATGGTTAAGAAAAGTGACAGCCAGTTCTCCAAATGTGGCGAAACTGCCCCCAGTAAGCTCTATATACCACTTCGCGGCATTTCCAGTTAAGGTGCGCTGAAATAATCTCAATCTAATCGAGTCGTCGATCAGAGAGTTCGACGAGCACCATAAGTGGAAAGTGGTGACATGATCTGCCGGATCTTCACCATTCTTACCTTCAAACTTAGGAATGTCTGAAGGAAGTTTGGTTGGAACCGGAGGCCACCCCGGACTATACCGAATCGGGTCATTAGTTAACTTCGCCAAGTCTGGCAAGTTTAACGTTGCCAGAAATGGTAATCGCGGCGGAGCCTGAGAATTCCATCCTTGATGGGATGGATTTTCCACATTCTGAAAAGAATAGCCTGGATTTGATGAGGCACCAGGCTGCCAGAAAGGACCCGTAGAAAACGGAGAAGAACCTCCTCCCCACGCCGAGTTACCAAAACCCAGACTAGTTCCCCCCGCTGAAGTATTGACTAAAGAGGAAAGCCCCTGGTAGGGGTTCCATGCATTAGACAGAGGAGAAAAAGACTGATAAGCACTCGATGAAGGGAAAGAAGCATTCCCTTGATGACCCGCGAAGAACTGATTCCCTGCCCCAGCCGTTGTAAAGACAGGATTCCATCCTGTAAAAGTAGTCAAACTTTGCCCCCCAAACCAAGGGTTGAAACTCTGGGTCTGGGACGTAAAAGGAAACGACCCTAAAGAAGGATTGGAACTGGGAATATGCCTAGTCCCAAAGGGGAAACCCTGGAACGAAGCTGATCCACTAGCCATGTTAGACATGGGCGTAGATCCAGCTGCACCGGCGAAAAAGGAAAAAGAGGGATTTCCACTAATGGACATCCCTGAATAGAAGGGACCAGAATGAGAAGCATATGCTTAGGTGAACCCAGAGCCAAACATAGCAGTGCTAGAAGCAATCGAAGATGAAGCAATAGTTCCCCCTGCCTCGACAGAAGCAGGGGTCTGAATGCCTGCAGCACTCACGGTAGAAGCCGCGTTCCCAGTCGTGGCCATCGAAAGATAAGAATGATATGGAAGATTCGGCGGTCTCTCAGACTCCGGTCCGATGTACTAAAGAACAAACGGATGATCAGGAGGAAGAGGAGATGGACCTGTAGCAGGAGGCTCAGGTACGTCTTCGACTTGAAAATCTTCTTCCTGAGGAAAAAGAACTCGCGAGGTGAGCGGAACGCTCCTCTCGGGACCAACACCGGAATCAGCAACGAAACCTTCAGACCTTGGTGGAGGATCTCTCTCCACAGCGTCGGACTCAACAGGGTGGTAACCACCTGCTAAATCGCTCCTACGCCTTCTCGAAGAAGGCTCTGCACTCTCGGGAGATAACCCCCGGATTCTCCTCGAACGTCGAGGCGCTTGATCAGCCACTTTTATAGATTTATTATATTAGACTCAAAAAAGTAAAAAGCTAGGCAAGCTAGGAGCAAAGAGCACTCACTAAAATAAAAATCCCTGAGAAACAGCAAGCAAACAGCCTCCAAGTATTTCCGCTCCGGGTGATGAGGACCGGACACCAAAATACAGGAAAGCGAAGTATAGGGCCTTCCAAAAGCCGTCTGGGATGATTAGGGCCCAGAACAACTAGCGAAGGTATCAGAAGCAGTTACGCCGACCTCCTAACGACAGCCTTTGCCGGCTCAAGCACCCAAGCTTCACAAGGGCACCCCCCAGAAGTACTGCTGAAAGTGATGCGACGTCTGCCTCAGGTACCACGGGTATTCCCCCCCGCAGTCACCTGTGTGGAACCTAGGAACGGCAACTATGGACACCAATCCGTATCAGAAGCTGGGCGGAACGGTCTTGAGGTCAGATTCAACTAATTGGAGGGGGGGTATCCCTCTTCTCAACCTTCACTTCCCCTTGCGCTTGACTCTCGGATGAGAGCTTTCCCAGTCCACCTCACGGAGTTGGATTTCGCTCAATTAATCAACTTCTATGTTTGTTTGAGCGGCCTTGGAGAGTTAACTCTCCACTCACCTATTCCAAGGCCCTACGACCTAGCTAGTTGGTGATTGACACTTAGTAAAACTTGCTAGTTGATTTTAGATTAAATCGCTTATTTTAAGGGCTGTTATATTAAGTCACAAGGATATGGAGATGAAACCAATGGTGTTTTGACGCAAAAGAAATTAATAAAAACCTAACTACATGCACATGCAGTTCTTTGTCTTTCAATGAAAAGTAATCTCTATACAGGTTCTACGAGACTAAAAAATTGTATTTTTCTTTTCGAATTACAAACTCACACTCACAAAAACTAAGAAGCTAACTAAATGATTCAATGCACCTAATGCAAATCACTACAAGCATGTAAATTCTAAGATGCAAAAGTCTCTTGAAATAAGGTGAAATTTCCCAAAAAGCTCCTTCAGTTTTAACTCATCTTTTGTTGTCCAGAAAGCCAATTTTTGAAAACAAGAACTCTTAATATAAGACAGCAAAAACACTTAACAAGAAGAAGAAGAAATCAAATGACAACTTCTCTTCAAAATCAAGCCGAAAACTAGAAGTAAGAAACTTCACAAAAGCTCCAAAAGATATGGCCAAACGAAAATGAAAATGCAACAACAACAAAAAAAACAAGACCAAATGTTTTTCGAGTTTTTGAAATGCAAAAAACAAAAAGCAAAACGAATTTTTTTTGGGCTTTTTAGTTTTATAAAACAAGAGCTTCAAAAAGACCAAGCACAACTATCACAATTCAAACCAAAACGAGACCGAATTTCAAGCACAAACTTCAACTATGCTCCCAAACCTTATAAAGCTAATGATAGCAAGATCAATAAGAGCAACGGAAGACCAAAAACTCAGCCAATCAGCCTAGACAAATAGTGCAAACTTGCTGCAACAAAAGACTCCAAAGAAGCAAGAAAAGTTCCTCGAAAATTGCAACAAAACCCTAGCCTATGGAACTCAAGAAAACCAATCGAAAACAAAGCAAAAATCGCAATGCAAAGCACAACACAAAGATAGGAGCGAGTCAGTGAGCAGAAGCTCTCTGTTCTGATAAAGCCGAACAGCCAAGAATGCTCAGAAAGCGATCTTGGAACTCAATCCAGAAGTGCCAGCACCAAAACAAAACTTTTGCCAAAAGACTAGTTTCCACTCAAACGAAAGAGAGAAAAGACATGAAACCACTTCCTTCACACTCCAGTAAGTATAGAGACTCTGCAAACACAAGCCTCCACAGCCAGAAAGGACCAAAAACACCAGAATCCTAAAAATTCAAAATCTTCCTAGGTATACGCGGCTTCACAGCTGTGCAACCAGCGTGTATACGCGTCTGTTCTAAGGGAAACTCGCGTATACGCGGTTTCCTTCAGAAAAACTCGCATGTATACGTGACTGTGTGCAAAAGAAGAAGCGTATGCAAAGGTAAATATTGAAAAAAAACAAAAGAACAAGCCTGGAAAAGATACCAAGACTTCAGACTGACTGCAAGAAAACAAACTGGACTGCAAAAGACAGAAAAAACTGTTGGCAACCTACCAAACAGCTGAAACAACCCAACAGGAGAATCACAAGAATGTGATCCCCAGCGGAGTCGCCAGTTCTGTTTCTGGGAATTAACACCCTAGAGGTTGGTTGGGATTCAACCTCCACAGAGCAGGGGCGTACTACTTAACAGAGACCCACACGATCATGCACATTCATAAAAACTACATAGAGCAGAATGAGAGGTTTACCCGTTGGTCCTACGTTTGAAGTAGATCCACGTGGAGTTCAAACTCCCTGCAACCGTCCTTCCTCCTTAACCTAAAATACAAGAAGAAACCAGCACAAAGGACAAGTTGTACAGTATATTTCTACTCTATATGTTAGTGAGATTCATATAAAACATTAAATAAATCATCATGAATGCTTGTATAACAAATATTCTTCATACATTAAAGCATACACTAACACGTTTATTTCGGGGACAGCATGATACTTCTGTATTATAAAAATAGTACGTACAAAAGTAAGTGGAGAGATCACCTGATCCTTCCAAGGCCTTCGCAGACCGTCGTCCAGATCCGTCCAGCCCTTGCCTCGCTAAGACTCCTTCCAAATGAGTGCACACGAGATAACATATAAAGGGATGTGTATCTCAAGGAAACAAGGGTTTCCTGAAATGAACTGGGAAAGTGCAGGAGGCACGGGGAATCAGACTTGGATAGGGAACCAACAGAGTATAATATCAATACCTTCTCTCTCTCCCTTAGGCCATACACATGAGGTCTTTTTATAGTCCCTCCAAGTAGTTTCAGCAGTTGGAAACAGTTGGCCACGGGCTGGGGTGGTTGAACTACCTGAGTAACCATCAACCCAGCGTGAAATTAGGGATTTTTTATATATTTTTTAATCATTTTAATGGCATACGCGGAAAAGTCTAGCTGTACTCGCGTATACACGCGGAAAAACACGGGCATAGTCGCGTATGGAGGATTTTCCACTGTTTTTAAGTGAATTTGTCCAAGTCTGTCGGAATGGGTGCCCAAAAAGCCATGTAGCAATCATGAATCATGTCAAGGGGAGAAATGATGCTATAACAACTCCCCTTGTGTCACATTCACATACCAGGTTATTCCATTCGTTCTTAAAAACACTAGAGCCACCTCCAGCTGGCCATGAACTATATCTTCCATGACCTAGCCCACCTTATCCTATATTACATGGACGACCTCACTGTTCAATCCAAGAATTGAAGTGATCATCTGGAGGATTTACGGTTGGTATTCCAAAGATGCCGACATTACACCCTGTGTTTGAACCCTTTCAAGTGCATCTTCTGCGTCAACGCATGTCAACTATTAGGAATTATCTTGTTCCAACAAGGTATTTGAGTGGACCCCGTCAAGTTCTAGGAAATCAAACAGATGCCACCACACAAAAAACTCTAGCAAATTCAAAGCTTCCAAGGGAAAGCCAACTTCTTGAGACGCTTTGTCCCAGATTATGCCACTTGTGTACAAGGATTCCTGTGTCTTCTCCGTCAGGATATCCCATTTAAATGGGACAATCAATCTCAAAAATATTTTGAGGCACTAAAAGACACATTTTATTTAGCCCCATTGATCAGCCGACCAAATTATGACAAAGATTACACCCTATACCTGTCAGCATTAGAGACTGCAATAGCTGGGGTGTTAGTCCAAGACAGACCAGATGGTAAAGAACATGTCATCTATTACTTTAGTAAGAACTTATCTGGCCCCACTTTAAGATATGAATACAAAGAAAAAACTGCCTTATCCCTTATACACGCAGTACAAAATATTCGACATTACATCATCTTGCAGACTACAAAAATCGTAGCAACTATCGAAATACATGCTAACCCGCTGTCTGAGGAACCAAAAATACACTTGCTGGGTATTTATACTATAAGAATTCGACTTTTAGTTTAGCTCCCCCAAGAGAAAAAAGGCTTTGATCTTAGCTGAGCTCAGCACTGACCTCCCAATTCAGACTAAAGGATCCCCAATCAACGACTCACTACCAGACGAACTTCTATTTCTAGTGAAGACTGACTATCCTAGGTACAACAATATCCTCTTATTTTTACGAACACAAAATTTCAATCCAAAGCTCACACGTGATGACTGAAGGCACATATGCCACCAGTCCCCATGATACCTCATCATGGGGGGCATCCTGTATCGATTAGGCATCGATACTATCCTACAATGATGCCTCACACACAACCAAGCTGAGCAAGCCCTAAATGACTGTCATAATGGAGCTTGTGGCGACAACCTCTTCGGGATGGCTACTTCCCAAAAATTTCCACGGGTAGGTTAATTCTGGCCCACCTTATTCCATGATTGCATTCAAGTACTCAAAAGGTGTGAGTGATGCTAACGATTCGCCCACAAGGCAAGATTACCTCCCACTCATTTGCACCAAGTCATTGTAGCCAGTCCATTTTGCAAATCAAGAATCAAATTTATGACTTACAACCCCGCACCATATGGAAACATAAATAAATCATTGTAGCCATCGACTATTCGACCAAGTTGGTAGAAGCCGTGCCCACATATGAAAACACAACATAAACTGCAGAACAATTTTTTTTCAACCATGTTATCGCACGATTTGGTGTGCCTAAGGAGTTAGTATCTGATCATGGAAAGCATTTCAAAAACAAATATTTCCAAGAGGTACCCCCAATCCAATGGACAGGTAGAAGTTGTCAAAAAAGTGCTTAAAACAATGTTACAGTGTATGGTGAATAACCATAAAACAAACTGGCACCACGTGGTTTTTTTCAGCCTTGTGTGTATATCGCATGACAATTAAACCTCAACAAGATTCACAACTTTCCAACTAGTATACGGGGTAGAAGCCGTGATTGCCATTGAACACAAAATCCCCAACTTACACACAGCCATCAAACTCCTCAATGATACCCAACCTTTAGAGAAATGGTTGGTACAGTTACAACTCATTGATGAAAATCGACAAGAGTCACTCCAACATAATCAGGCACATAAAAATTTGGTAAAAGAATCATTTGATCACAACATAACCCCTCATTCATTTCCTAAGGGAGAGTTAGTCCTCCGCTAAGATGTCATAAAAGAAGCGTTAGGACCATGGAAGTTTGAAAAATTATGGAAATGTCATTACATCATAAAAAATTTCCTCCTCAAGGGGGCATACATCCTATCAGAGCTCGAAAGTACATGCCTAGCTAACCTCATAAATGGGATCTACCTCAAAGAATTTCACCCAAAATGGAAGGAGGTCTCAACCTTAGATATAAAGTGCATGCAACATAATTTTTTAAGATGATCACAATCATCGAGGAATTGTTATAAAAAATTCTCTGGTGTCACATATGGGTCATCCCCCCATCTACTATTTTGGATTCACTTATGGAGCCTCACAATGGTCACCAAATATAGCGGTAGCTACCTGGGCCATATACTATCCTGACCGATCACCATTCCTTACCAACAGAATATGTATCAGATCAACTACCAATAATCAAGTAGAATATGATGTAGTCATCAAGTTGTTGAGTGATGCCTACAACCACGTTTTTTCATCCAGAGGGACAATAAGATGTGGATCTACTGCTAAAATTCTTACATGCTTATTTGGCACAATATGGATGCATTTATCTACTTTAACAAATTATATTTCTCTCATTAATCAATACTTATGTGCAATGTGCATTTATCATAAAAACACAACCTAAAGCATACAAGTAACTTTGTAATTGTAGATAATAAAAAAATATACAGATAAACACAAAAATGCCTCCAAAACTCTTTCTTCTTTTATTGCGATAAGTCTCTTTGATACATATACTTTCTCCGACCTGCACACACAGCAGCACATGATCTACGTACAAATATGCAAACTCTTCAAGGGCTCTATGTACATTGCTGAGAAGTATTTTCCTAAGACCCAAAGCATAGAAAGAGAGATATACAACAGTTTGTGCCTGTCACAAGTACAAGACTACTGACTTCGATTCAATATTACATTTTTTATATAGCCTATTGTGGCTAGTTTTAAATTTCTTGTATATTGTACATAGGATATCATGTACTTTGAAAGTTCTAAAAATATATATATGCATAAAATGAAATTTTGAAAAAAACTGCACTAAGCGGTATTTGAAGTTAATGTGTTAGATAATGAGACCACCTTTGGCATGTTGGGTTAAAATAAAATCACTTCAGTTCTTGGATGTCATCATTGGAAAAGTATTCCCACGATGGAGTGTGAGTGGAGTCAAAAAATATTCAGAGGTTAACTGGTAGGGTGTCTCCGCTAAAATCTTTGACCCCCCATAGGTTGACTGGAATTTGTGACCCAAATCACTTGCAGGGGCACTTCTTTGTGATTAAGCATGTACTACGAAGTCCCCCCACAGTGAAAAAATCCTGGTGACAACTGACAGGCTCCATGACCATAGAAAGCGAGCCAAGCCACCTTCGACGTCACCTTCTATGTCATCTTCCAATTGTGTGTCAATCACTTCATCATTTAATTCGTTTCTATATTATTTTCTCCCACCCATTCATTTTTCTTTAAGTATAAAAGGGAAATTTGTCCCTTATACAATCCATGGAGATTATCTAGAATCACATCATTGATTTTGAAAAGAGTATGGGATTTACTAATCATTTTTGGGGAAGAAAAAGTATTGCGAGGGACCTGGAAAGTGTTATTATTGCAAATAAAGAGAAATTACAAAACATGACTTTAAATTCCAAGAGATTGATTGATTTTATTAATTCTAAAACCAATCAAGAACTAAAGGATTTTGGAATTGAAGACGAGACTCGATGTGTGCTAGATTTCAATAAGATGATCATGCAGAATTCATACATGAATACTATATAGAAAAAACTAAAGGAAGTCAAAGAAGCAATGTTAATATTTAACATGTTGTTTGATAAAATAACTAGAGATGGCTTGCCATCGTGTTGGGATCAGGAAGGAAATATTCTCCATTGGGAGAAATTTGAAACATTTTTGGTTGAGGAAAATATTAAAATTGGAAACACATATGAAAATACTGCTATCCTAATGGAGCCACGAATGTGAATTTTCTTCATAAAGACTTCGAGTTGTTATGGATGATGTAAAATTTATTTTCAAAAAGACCCACATATTCTAGGATCACAAATTTCATAATGGCTCATGTCAAGCTTTCTAACTGTCCTAGCTCGAATGTAGGCTTGTGGAGAAAATGCAAGGAATGGAAGCCTTTGCAAGAAAATGATGCAAACGCAGGAACTTCTTCCATTCTAGGACGTCATGCCGCTGCCACCCCATGATAAAATGATGTTTCAAATTTACTTAACTTTTTTTTAACTACATATGTTTTAATTTTCTACTTTTATTTTAATGATAAAAGAAAACAGTTTGGGAAGTTGACAGTTCCATAACTATCCATTTTGTAATAATGTATTTAAAACTCTTTCAAGAAAGAAATGAGGTTCCAAAATTTGAGCCCTAGAAATTTTTCCAATTTTGTAAGTTCTCTTTATGAAATTAATACATATTTCCAGATAATTTTCTAGAAATGGATGAATGTGTTGAGTTCCTCATGTTCCATTTTATGTTTTTTTCTTCTGTTGGAGTAAATTAATGAAGTTGTTGGTGTCTAATTTACATCAGTGAGCTAGAGTAAATTTCCTTAATAATGAGCTCCTTATTCTAAATTAATTTCTTGCAACCATTTTATTATAAAACCAAATATAATAGTTTCTGTGATTTACAACATATTCTTAATGGTTCTTCACTATCATTTCATATTCTCCTGTTCATGCACATTTATCATTTAAAGGGACTTTGAAGGGTTTTGTTATCAATAAAGATTAAATGTTTTAATCATTATAATTATGGGGTTACCATATGAAGGGACATTTTTTTTTTAATTATAAGTGATAGTGAATGGCTTGGGAATTGAGATTCTAAAAACTAGAGATTGTTTCCCAAGGAAAAATATTTTTTTGGTGTCATTTTCAGGGAATGAAGAAACAAAGCTATTTTTCCCTGGGTTCTGTTTAAGAAATAATTTCTTTGATTGTTGAAAAAATAAAATTATTTGGCTATGTTTTTCATCAACGTAGACATAGCTTCTAGAAGACCACACATGAGGTTAGATACCGCGCAACAGAAGTTTCCAGTTTTATCTGACACATAAAAACTAGTATCAAGAAGGTTTTGGAAAGCCAAATCCCCAATTACTCCTACTCCTACCCTTTCTTCTCTGGGAGGTAGTTCTAATATAGAAACTCCAGTTTTCCACTCATAAGAAGTAGTTAGAAACCTTCAATTCTTGGAAGAAGGACCTGTCTCCTCTCATTCAGTTTTTCCTGAACCCACTTTGGAGGAAAAATCTTTTGAGTCGGTTTCTTTTCCATTCCCCGATTTTCAAGAAGTATCAAAACTTCATTTTGGAACTCCACAACAATATTTCTCTACAATAAGTCAAACTCTCCCTATATCATTATTACCTCCACCACAATTTATTTTTCAAGAAGGAATTAATCAAAACCCGAATATGGCTATTCCTTCTTTTCTTTTGAATATATATGCTCCATCAAATTTGGCCCAATCAATGAATGCAATGCCACAATATTACCTTAAGTTGTTGTCTCGTGTTACATGGGAAGATGATATCTCAGCAGAGAAACATATTCCTCCCTTCTTCTTTTTTTTCAGAAAATTTGAATGTTGAGTATGTTGATGATGTTTTAAGGTTAATTGTGAAATCATTATATGGAGAGGCTAAAAAGTGGTTCAAGGCACTTCAGTCCAATTCAATTAATAATTTGGAAGAAATCGAGAACACTTTCACTCAGAGATGGGGTGAAAATAAATATCATAGATATTTCTTAACTGAATTCAATGCTATTAAAAGAAAACAAAATGAAAATGTTACTAATTTTACAAAAAAGTCTAATATATTGTATAATATCCTTCCAGCAGAAATAAAACCCCCACCAGCTAGAGAGAAGGTTGTTTTTTCTAAATATTTTGAATCAGACTTTGATTTCACTCTGAGGGAGAGGAGGTCTCCCACTTTAGATCAGATTCAGACAGATGCCTTGGAGATTGAGGGAAATTTGACTGCAGCAGGAAAATCTAAAGGAATGAAACATACACAAGAGAAGGGGAAAGGAAAAGAAGAATTTTCACATGACTAAATATTGGAAGATATGATTAAGGTCATAAAATTTTTATCAAATAAATTATTAAAACTGGAACTGGAAAAAAGAAATTTCTCCCAGATAAGGGAAGCAAGCCCAAAATTGAAATTTCAATCCATAATTTATAAAACAACCCTTGCAGATCCTGCAAAGGTAAAATAAAGATCGAGATGCAATCAAACCTCATTTGTATATAGAATATGGAAATCAAGAGGCGGAAGAATAAAGTGAAAAGGAGCAAGGAAACCAATATAATCATTATATGCAGGTGAATTAGAAGATGATGATAATGAGCATGTTAATGTGGAAGAAGAGGAATCATTGACTGAAGAGGAAATTTAGCGATACTGTTAACAATTTACTGACCATATGTAGGCTGAATTACACAGACAATATGATTTGAGATCAAGGAAGAGATCTATATCGTTGAATAATGGTGAGGAGTTAGAAGATTCAGCACCTCAAAATATGGCGACTCCACAACAACCACCAAAAAATCCTAACAGAGGGAAGAATTGGTTGATTCAGTAACAAAAACTACTTTTCAACAAGGGGTTATTTCATAAAGGGAATCAAAAGGTGATAATTTAAACAAAATTGTTGTTTCATCTTAACAAACTTCACATGTGAACAAGAATAATGGAGATCCTGAGAAGTTAATAAAACCAAGTAATCCTTTTAATTTGACAAAATAATTGGAGAAGATAAAGATATCAATTCCCTTGATCGAGTTGGTCAGGACTCCAATGTATAAGAAGTAGTTTTCAGATTTTATTAATATTTCTCAAGGTGACGATGTGGGAGGAACTATGAATTTGCAAGAAGATATACCAGTAGTGATGTTTTTTCCTAGCGTGGAAGAGGTGGATTCATCTACTCCTCCTTTTTATATTTAATTATTGGTCCATTCTTTCATGCTACATAATTGTATGTTGGATTCGGGAGCTTCTCATAATTTGATGCCATTATCTGTAATGAAGCAATTGGATTTAAAAATCACCAAACCTTATAAGGATATTTACTCATTTGATTCTAAAAAGGTTAAGTGTGTAGGGTTTATTAAAGATATGGTTGTGTCATTAGCTCAAATTCCAGCTAGGAGCCTTGTGATGGATGTGATGGTGGTAGATATCCTAGCTCATTTTAGGATGCTTCTTTCCAAAACTTGGGGGGGCTAAGTTGGGAGGTGTTTTGAGATTGGATTTCACTTATGCCATAATACCAGTTTTTGGGGGTGAAGAGAGAATACTATAAATAGAAACTAGGTTTGTAAAAGAAATTACTAAGGAGAATTCCAGTAACTCTCCTGTGTACAACCAGGAAAAATATTTTTTCCATGTTTCATGCCTCAAGAAGTTGCAGAAATTGTTGAATATAATCAAGTTCAGTTCCCTTTGGCAGTCGAGAATAAAGAGATGATAGAAAATGGAGTCTAGAAATGGTATTTTGATGGTTCTTTTTTGAAAGATGTTACCGGAGAAAGAATTATTTTAATCACTCCAAAAGTTCATTTAGTTCTTTTTTCATATAAATTAGAATTTGATTCTACAAACAATATCTCATAATATGAAACTCTGATTCTTGGGTTACAAACTACCAAAAAATTAGGTGTACAAAATATATCTATTTTTGAGGATTTTGGATTAGTGGTCAGACAGATTAAAAGTCATTGTCAGGAAATACATCCAAGATTAAGCACTGACTTGAATGAAGTGTGGAATTTAGTTGATAATTTATTTCTTTCTTTTAATATAAAATTTGTCCCTAGGGAAGGGAACAGGCTGGAAGATTCTCTGGAAGTTACGACCAACACTTTTAAACCCCCTCTAAACCCAAGGCTAATATATGAAGTAGAAATCAGACACGCGCCTTCAATTCCTGATAATGTGAAGCATTGGAAAGTTTTTGAAGATGAAGAATATATTAAGGAGTTTTTGGAGATGATAGTAGAATTTTATAATTTATAAATTAACCAATATGAATATGTTGGAAAGAAGAAGGAGGGAGCATTTTATTTTAAAGATTCAATTTGTAATCAAAATATTTTACAACTCAAGGATAATATAATACCAAAAGGATTGATGCCTCTGGAAAATTTATTTAGTGCTACCGATGTTTCTATGAATCCAAAGAAATCATCCCTTGAAGAGGATTTATAAGATTGAAATTTGGTTACATATCAATAGCCCAACATGGTGAGAATATTTAGAGGTGTGCCTAAAAAAAAAAAAAAAAAGATATATAATCATGTTTAAGAATTTTGTTGATGTTTTTTCATGGTAATATGAAGACTTGAGGACATATGACACTAAATCATCCAGCAAAAAATCCATTTGAAGCTAGCAATCAAATCTTAAAAAAAGAAACTAAGGAAAATCAATCCCTTGCTATTGCCTTCAATTGAGAAAGAAGTAAAGAGATTATTACAAGCTAAAATCAATGTTCCTTTAAGTTATCTAGATTGTGTGGAAAATATTGTACCGGTAAGGAAATAAAATGGTGAAATAAGGTTATGTGTGGATTTCAAGAATTTGAACAGGACATCTTTGAAAGATAATTATGCTTTTCCCAAGTTGGACCACATTTTACAAAAAGTAACAGGTTCATATAGATTGTCCATGATTGATGGCTTCTTTGGATACAATCAGATTGTTGTAGAGAAGGAGGATAAGAAGAAGACAACATTTACATCTCCTTGGGGTACGTTCATGTATGCCAAAATTCCTTTCGGATCGATAAATGATGGCATCACATTGCAAACAACTATAGATATAGCATTTGTAGCAGAAAAAGATAATTTTGCAGTGATTTATCTAGATGATATAACTGTCTTTTCTAAATCAGATGAAGAAAATTTCGAACATCTACAACAGAGCTTTTAAAATTGTAGGAGGTATGGTTTATCTTTAAACCCCAAAGAAATATCACTTTTCTTTGAAAGAGGGAAAGTTCTTGGGACATATTGTTTCAAAAGAAGCAGTGAAGATAGACTTTATGAGGGTGGAAGTAATAAGCAAGATACCTTTTCCAAGAAGCAAGAAAGAGATTCAGAGTTTTTTGGGAAGAATTAACTTCCTCAGGAGGTTTGTTATAAATTATGTTTAAATTGTCAAAGAAATCATTGATATGCTGAAGCAAGGGGTGGAAGTGAAATGTATTGTATCTACAAGGGATTCCTTTTCAAGAATTAAAGTACCTTTACAAGAAGCACCGGTGTTGATAAGTCCTAGTTATGAAAAGCCTCTTCATTTTTTTTCTTTTTCTTTTGACTATAATATTGCGACTGTACTTTTGCAGAAGAATGAGGAGTAGAGAGAACAACCTGTAGCCTTTTTCAGTAAAGTGTTGAGAGATGCAGAGCTGAAATATAATTTTTTGGAGAAGCAAGATTATGCCTTGGAAAAATCCCTGAAATCTTTCATAGTTTATGTTCTTCAGTCCCAGGTGGTTACATATGTGCCAAATACTATTGTTAAGGATGTTTTGGTTCAGAGTGATTTACAAGGTAAAAGAGGTAAGTGGATATCTAGGATACAAGAATATGATTTAGACATAAAACCAACAAAGATAATAAAGGGTTAAGGTTTTTCTAAAATTATGACAGAATTTTTTTTTGAAGCTTTGGGGATTAATGTGTTGGCTGAAGTTGAAAAGAAAAAAGATGTTGGCAAAAAAACAAATTAGGAATCAAGTGATAAAATTCAATATAAATTCTTGTGTTATGAATGGTAAAAAGATATTTTGCACTACTTGTGTTTTCCTTGTTGTCCTCCTACAATGAACAAAACTAAATACAAGGCTCTGAAATTAAAATATTAGAAGAATGTGATTGTAGATGGGAAGTTATATTGGAGATATCATGTGGGTATCTTACTTCTTTGTCTGACAGAGGGAGAGTTTGTTGAGATAATCAAAGAATACCATGATAGCCTATGTGGAGTTCATTATAGTTGGAAGATTATAGCTCATAAAATTTTTAAAGATGGTTTTTGTTGGCCTTATTTATTTTCATATGTTTATAAATCAAAGAAGAGATGCCAAAAATGCCAAAATATTGCTGAGAAGAAGAAGTTGGCTACACATCCTTTAATTCCTCTATTTATAGAAGATCCTTTCAGGACATGGGGACTACATTTTTTTTGAGAAATTAACCCACCATCTAGTGGTAAATGCAGGTTGATTATGACATGGACAAATTACTTTAAAAAGTGGGTTGAAGTAGTGCCAACAAGAAAGGAAAATTACTTGGTAGTGATGAAATCTATAGAATAAAATATGTTCAGTAGGTTTGGTTGTCCAAAGGAGTTAGTAACAGATAATTCCCAAGATTTTAAATCTGTTAAGATTATTGATTTTTTCCAGAAATACAATATTATTTTATCACATTCCATTGCTTACCATCCTTGAGGGAATGGGTTAGCAAAATCTTCGAATAAGACATTGGTAAGGATTTTGAGGGAGACAATAGTAGATAATAAGAAATATTGGGATTCAAAAATGGATTTTTCTCTCTGGGCAACTCGAGTAACTACTAGAAGATCAACTCGTAAGTAACCATTTGAGTTGGTTTATGGTACTGAAGCATTGTTCCTTAGTCAGTTGATTAAGCATGTGGTAGCATTAATTCAAGATTTCCAGGAAGAACCAAGTCCTCTAATTTAAAGGATGAGCAGGTTGGTGGAGTTGAATGAAACTAGAGATAAGTTCAGAGGAAATATAATCAACTATTAAGAGAATATGAAAACAATTTTTGACAGAAAAACCAAAGATGTTCTTTTGTAGCCAGGTGATCTTTTTTTAATATGGGATGTTATAAGAGAAGATAGAGGTAAGCACGGAAAATTTAATCCCCTTTGGTATCGTCCATTCAATATTACTGAATCTAGAACCAATAACACTTTTTCTTGGAAAATTTGGATGGTGAAATTCTACCATTACCAATGAATGGTAGCACCTGAAGCACTATTTTAAACACTGAAGTTTCATTGCATAATTTTCTATATTATTTTTATCATTGTACATAGGTCGGTCAGTAAATCATTCCAATGTGTAAATCACCTTTTGACTCCATGCCCGAGGTGAAGGTATCGATCTGCGGTTCTTAGTGTTCTTTTCCAAAGAAACACTATGCCGAGGTGTAGCCAGATATTGTGGCTAGTTTTAAATTTCTTGTATGTTGTACATATGAGATTATGTACTTTGAAAAATAAAAAAATTTATATGCACAAAATGAAATTTTGAAAAAAGCTGCACTAAGCGGTATTTTAAGTTAATGAGTCAGAAATTGGGACCACCTTTGGCACGTTTGGTTAAAGGAAAATCACTTCACTTCATGGATTTTTCCATTTGAAAACTCTCCCCGCGATGGAGAGTGAGTGGAGTCACAAAGTAGTCGGAGGTTAACCAGTGGGATGCCTCTGCTAAAATCTTTGACCCCCATCGGTTGAATGGAATGTGTGGCCCAAATTATTTATGAGGGAACTTCTTTGTGATCAAGATGGTATTGTGGATTCCCCCCATAGTGATGACAGCCTAACGACAATAGACAGACCCCACGACAACAACAAGTGAGCCAAGTCACCTTCCACATCATCCTCTAACTATTTGTCAATCACTTCATCATTTAATTCTTTTCCATATCATTTTCTCCCATCAATTCATTTTTATTTCACTATTAAAGGGAACTTTGTCCCTTATACAAGCTAGGGAGATTATGTGGAATGGAATCATTCATTTTTTCAACAACATGTGCGATTTACTGATCATTTTTCAGGAAGAAAAACCTATTGTGAGGGACCTAGAAAGTGTTATTATTGGAAATAAAGAGAAATTGCAAAAAATGACATTATATGACAAGAGATCGATTTATTTTATTAATTCTAAAATTGATCAAGAACTTAATGATTTTGGAATTGAAGATAGGACTGGATGTGTGTTGGAGTTTAATAATATGATCACGAAGAATTCATAAAGGAATACTACAAAGAAAAAGTTGAAGGAAGTTAGAGAAGAAGTGTTAATATATAATGTGTTCTTTGATAAAAGAACTAGAGCACGTTTTCCATCTTGTTGGGACTAGCAAGGAAATATTCTCCCTTGGGAGACATTTGAAACATTGTTGGTTGAGGCAAAGAGTAAAATTAGAAAGACACAAGAAAATACTGCTATCCTGAAGGGAGCCACGATTGTAAATTTTCCGCATAAATACTTTCAGTGTTATGGACGATGAAAACTTTGTTTTCAGAAATACCCTCATATTCCAAAATCACATATTTCAGAATGGCTCATGTCAAGCTAGCTAATTGTTCCAGCATGAATGTAGACTTGTGGAGAAAATGCAAGGAATGGTTGTCTCCATAAGAAAATTATGCATACATGTGAACTTATTCCATTCCATGACCTTAGGCTACTACAACCTCATGATCAAATGATGTTTTGAATTTACTTTACTTTGTTTTACTGTAGATGTTTTAATTTTCTACTTTTATTGTAATGATCAAAGAAAAAAGTTTTGGAAATTAATAGTTCCATAACTATCCATTATGTAATAATGTATTTAAGCCTATTTCAAGAAATAAATGAGGTTCCAGACTTTGGGCCCTAGAATTTTTTCCAATTTCATACTTTTTCTTTATGAAACTAATAAATATTTCCAGAGAATTTTCCAGCAATTGATGAATGCATTGAGTTCCTCCTGTTCCATCTTATGTTTGTTTTTTCTATTGGAGTAAAGTAATGAAACTGCTAGTGGCTAATTTACATCTGTGAGTTAGGGTAAATTTCCTTAAAAATGTGCTCCTTTATTCTGACGTCATTTCTTGCAACCATTTTCTTCTAAAACTAGAGATAATAGTTTCTATGATTTACAGCATATTGTTAATGGGTTTCAATATCATTTCATATTCTCCCGTTCATGTACATTTATCATTTAAATGAATTTTGAAGAGTTCTGTTTTCGGTAAAGATTAAACGGTTTAATATATAATTCTCGGGTTACCATATGAAGGGACAAAAAACAATTTTAATTATAAGTGATAGTGAATGTCTTGCGCATTGATCTCCTAACAGCCTCCTAACAGCCAGAGATTGTCTCCCAAGGAACAACATAGCCTTTACATCATACAAAAAACATGGTCCACATAGAATGGGTGGACTTCAAAAATAACAAAATAAACCCGATCCCTTTACAAAAAGAGCGTCTTGTACCTGCCCCAAAGCCCCTAAACTCCGCGCGGTTAATTATCTTTGATGAAATGCGTACTCCACTCCTTGAGTTGCAAATTATTTTGACCCAAAATGGACCAATTTGGGCCATGCCCAACAACAGTCAACAATCCGTACTACTGATTGGACCATGAATGGACAGGCTGACTGTACTCCATCGACTAGTGGCTAGTCGACGCTTGGAAGATTTTTATTGGTTCAAATTTGGTTGATTTTTATTTGTTTAATTTTTGGTGCGGTTTTCTAATGAGAAAGTGCCATGTGGGCCAACCAGGGGTTGCCATGTGGTCTCCTCATGGTCGAACAAAATATTGTTAGGGCCAGAGAAGACCTCTCAGGGTTTGAGCATAGGACCTCCTCGAAGCAACAAAGACCTTTGACCATCTCTACTGTGATGTTACTTAACCTCTATAGGTTCTAAATTCTATTTAAAATTTATTGGAAATATAATTTGGGGTGGGGAATATGGTTAACCCCCAACCTAGTACATTGATCGGGGTTAAGGGCTAACCCCGACCCCAAATGTGATATGTATTAAACCAAAAACCAAATTTTGTGCAATGCATTTTTTTCGAACCAAATATTACCATATAACCAACACTCTTTGCAATACATATATTTTGGCAGAGTGTCATATATTACCACCACCAAACCTATGTTATATCCTTAAAAAAAGTGAAGAGCGATGGAGTATTAATTTCAGTTTAGGCAGTTAAGTTAGACGGTGAACACATATGATAGGGATGCAAAAATTATTATGTTACACTTAGGTGATGGTTTAACACTGATAGTTTTAGAACTTGGAACATGCATTCACATGCAGTAGTTAATGGTTAATGCCAAGGTTGATGCAACAGATTCATAGGTGGTTATATTAATAGCTTTCAGGATCTTCACATGCAAGCGGGGTCTCCAACATATATTGACACGGTCAGGGATATCAACAGGTAGCAGAACCTTCCATGAGCAGGGTTTGACTAGCCCTAACCATAAGAAATAACCAAACCGCATTTAAATTGGAAACTAGGTCAGAAAACTAGTTGTTACACGTCCGATCATTCTGAAATCAACATTGGGAAGGAGGCAAAGTGGAGCCTTTTTAGCCAGATAGTGGTCCAACCAGATCGATTAAGTAGCTGACAATTTTCACCTGGGGTAGTGGGAATATTGTCGGTGCAGAGCGAAATTTTCACCCCAAATGGAGGAAAAAGTAAAAATTTATAGAATGATTTGTAGGAAAGTATAAATTCTAGGATGGTTAGTGAAAAAAAAATCATTAGAGCATAACTCATTCATATTTTTACCTTTTCTGGAGCAAAAAGAGCCTCGATAGGGGTTTTTGACTGTTATGGATCCATTGGAGATATTTTTTAAGCCATTTGAGAATTGTAATTTGATGTCAACACACTTTTTTTAGTATAATTAAAGAGGCCCAACCATTGGAAGCTAGACCAGGAGATGTAGCCCAGGAGGGGTGAGCTCCTTCATCACTTGTTATTTCTTTTTTACTATTATGGTGATGTTGTCTTCTTATTTTATGCAAAAACTGAGTTTTAATTCATGTTTATGTGTTAATGAATTTTTCATAGGAGGCTAAAAACCCCAATCTATTCACTGGAAAATTTTACCAAAATACCTCAAGATTGCATATACATACCACCAAAACTTCCTAAGGCTCCTCCTTTGGAGCTAAAATCTCCTCCTCTGGTGCGATCTGAGGCTCCCTCTCAAGAGAGCACTACATCACTTTCTTCTCCTCAAATTTTACACTCCTTCGCACAGCTACCATTCTGAGGGATGGAATGTACACACGATATTGGTGAGAAGTTTATATGTGACCTACAAATACCCCAAATTATGTTGTTGGCTCTAAATTATTCCTTGGTTCTTTCGAGACATGGCAGTACATATGGGCTCCAAAAATCATGAAGTGCACAACATCCAACTTTCTTCCCGAAAATGCCTCCTCTGGTGTAATAATTCCCAGAATCGAATGAGGAATCTATTTTTGTAAATATATTGTTGTGTTGCATGCCTCAAACCACAAATACATAGGTAGGCCTTGGTCATGAAATATCGCCCTTACTTCTTGCAAAATGCTACGATTATTTTTCTATGCCACCCCATTCTATTATGCGTTGTGGGGTTCTATCAACTGTCGTCGAATGCCTTATTTTGCACATTTTTTTTTAAATTCATTCGACACTTACTCACCTCCATTATCACTCCTGAGAAAGTTAAGCTTCTTTCTAGTTTCTTTCTCAAGAATTTCCTTGAATTCTACAAACTTGGAGAATGTCTCATATTTATTCTGCATGAAGAAGTGCCAACACTTCCATGATAAGTCATCAATAAAAATGAAAAAATAGTTGTTTATGGAAGTGAAGGTTTTCAAGAAATCCCCACAAACATCAGAGTGGATCCTTTCAAGGACTGCGTGCAATTTGTTGTCCCAATCATGGATTGCAGATTTTGTGTACTTACCCAAAATACATCCTTTGCATACATACTTCTTCCCAACTGCTCCTTTAGAGAGGCCTTTGGTTATCTGATACATAATCTTCAAGGTGCCAAGATGAAAATGGCAGAGTATTTTGTGCCAAAGTTGGCTTACATCACTACTCTGCGCCTTCTCCTCCTTAGTGCTCAATGCAATGTAGTCTTCCACAGATAGCTTATTTAGGTTCTTCATAGGAACCCCGATTTTCTTCACCTATCCAATGACTATATTTCTTAGAAATGCCTTTAATTTTCTAAATATTACATCATAACCATGGTCTTCCAAAACTACAACATAGATGATATTTTTCTTTAGGCTTGGAACGAACATGACATCCTTAAGCCTAAGAGGGAAGCCTAAATCACTCTAAGAGATTATCAAACCAACCCCAGTCACATTATGCCTTTCGTCCTCCTCCATCTCGATGTGCATCTGAAAATATTTCTCTTTCAAGTCACTGAAAAATTCTCTACAACCTATCATGTGGAATGATGCACCTGAGTCCAAGTACCACATGCTCCCCATAAGTGTGTTGTCCATGCATGAAATGAGGGTAAATTAAAGCTTAAACTATGAATCCAAAGCTTCACCTAATGTTCCTCCTTAGGTCCTCTTTCTTTCATTTTTGTGTGGACACTTCATGACATAATGCCTAAATTCATGAAAATGGAATGATTTAATTTTCGACAAATTTTTTTTATTGGCACCTTAACATGATTCTAGTTTGGATTGAGGTTTCTTTCCTTTTCTCTTCTTTTCCTTTCCAGCCAATGAAAAATTTTCTTCATACTCACCCTTGGATGAAGTCCCATATCTCTTATTCTTCCTTATTTCTTCTTGTACCAGATGGCACCATAATCACTCCTAATTTGGTAGTTTCTCCCTCTCATTCACCAAATCGTGATATCTATGTTAACTGTTGAGAAGGCTCAGAAGGGCTAGGCTTACCAAGTATTTTTCAGAAACATTTACACCAAACATACCAATTTCATCACGAAATTGTGTGAACTTGTTTAGATTCAATGGAGAGTCAAATTGCGAAGTTGGGAAACAGTTTTTGGTGAATGGTTAGAATTCGGGAGAAATTTTTAATTTCTCGGCCGAGAAAAAAGTCAACTAAATTTCTCGGCCGAGAGTTTTCAAAATTCTCGTCTGAGAGATTTTAAATATTTTAGACGAGAGTTTGGTCAGGTTTAACATGAGTTAAAATTCTCTCGGATGAGAGTTATGCATTTTCTCGTCCGAGAGTTGTGGTCACAAAACTCTCGGAAAAAATTTTCGGACGAGAGTTGGAGAAACTCTCGGATGAGAGTTGGAAAAACTCTCGTCCAAGATTTTCTCCAACTCTCGTTCGAGAGTTTTTCCAACTCTCGTCCGAGAGTTTTTGAACTCTCATCCGAGAGTTCTTGTAGTAGACATGTGTGGAATAATTTTATTGACATCATGTTGTTTTCAACCTTGTGTGAGTGTTTCTTAAATATCATTAATACGAGTCGACATGGATAGTAAATATAATATATTTTTCAATAGTTATAATTATTATCATACTATTGACTACATAATTAGAAAATTAGTTATAATAAAACTAATAGTTATCATAATAGTAGTAGCAATAAGAACAACAATAACCATAGTTGTAAGTTGAACACATGAAAAAAGTAATTGGAATAATAAATATTTATTAAAATATTAATATATTTTATAAATAATAACCAAGCATGGGATACCCTTGGATATTTCACCACCATTGAAGTGGTAAAAATGCTAAATAATCAACAACTATGATCCAAGCAAGTCGCCTTATGGATTAATAGAGTTAAACCCATGACCTCACCAACATTGGAGGACATATATCACATCATGCTTGTATATGCCTAAGGCAACCTTAAAGGATATAGAAATAATAATATAATTGAATTTCATATCCTAATGATGTGTAAAATTACAATATTTATCTTATATATGAATAAAAATATATGTACTAATAATTCTCAACTAAAGCTTAAATATATAGGGAGGAATTAGAGAAGGGGATTTGACAAAGGATAGATAATTTATCAAAGGATTAGATACTAGAATAAGTGAAGGGTTGGGAATCTAACCTAGTTTATTCTCATACAAGGGAAACAATATTATTTAAGACTGTTGATACCTATAGGTTTCTGAAGACCATAGTGGCTCAATTGATTGAAATAAAATGGGAATTTCAAGAAGGAACCCTACACACAATTACCATTTTTGAGGGAAATTTCGAAGTAAAGTGTAAATGGGTTTTGTATTAGGTTTTGGGTAGCACTAAAAAGAGATTGACGGGGTGAGGAAGTAGGTTTGACAACATCCAACCCCATCATCCTTGAGAATGAGGACCAAATCCTAGGAAGAAGTATGGAATGAACTGGATATGTAAATGAAGGCCGTAAGGATGACAGGGAATAGGAGCAACTCCAACCACCTCCTACTTAATAACCTCATTTGAGAACTATAATCTTTCTTCAGAAGGTTTATCTAGGAATCTTGGTAGACATAGAAAAATGGTTTGTTTATTTCTTGTGATCCTCTTTGGAATTCCTATTCACATAAGGGATCATGTGTGGTCCTTGATGTTAACATACACTCACCACAATATGATTGTTTGGTTTGTACATGGATCATTTGATGGAATTATCAATTGCTTGATGCCAAAATGGATTGTTTGATGGTCAACCATTGTAGTGAAAATTGTTTTATGGAATCATTAAAATATGATTGTTTGATGTGTGCATGGATTTTTTGATGGTAAAAATTTGAAATAGTTGTAGTACAAATTGTTTTGTGGACTCATCACAATATCATTGCTTGATACCTATAGGGATTGTTTGATGCTCAATAGTTTTAGTGCAAGAAGAGGTATAGTTTTTGTTGAGGCCTACATAAGATTAATAGGATTTTGTAGAGGCTAAAATCAGTTATATAGCTGTTTCAGACCAAAAGGAAGAAGTATGCCAAGTTTTGTATGGTGTAGTAGTGTTGACCTAAGTTAGGAAGCATATGTCAATAGTGGGGCCACAACCGATGGGAGATATATATCATCCATGTAACTCTTCTTGTAGGTGATGAAAATAAAAAACCATGAGTGAAACCAAGGTTTCACCCATTAAATATTTCCATGTGAGGTTGAGTGACATGGTCAACATTACCAAAAACAAATTATACTTTGGTTTTTGCAGTGATGACTGTTGGAAACGAGTTTTTTGAGTGTCTCTATTCCTTTGGGAGAGCATTTGGATTCTTGAAGAAGTATGATGTCTGGGTGTAGCGAGAATAAGAGGTTTTTCAAGATCCTTCTTTTGGTGGTGTCGTTGAGCCCCCTGATGTTCCAGGTTGTGATTTTCATTGAGCTACATTTGGAGCAGATAGGACCAAGGCCCTGATTTTTCCTTCATTGATTAGGCGTCTACCTGGTTCTTGTATTTGGTGACTTGTGGATTTGCGCCCTCTTTTTCTTCCTGGTCCTTGTGGCTTATATTGATCCAAATCCAGGTTGGCTTGAATGCCCGTTTGGCTGCTATTTCCCCATTTCCTTTTGGCTGCATTTTGGTTGATGTATTCCAACTGCAGGTATGCAATTTCTATCTTCTCCAAGTGTTCTTGGGGAATGGCATCGACTCCCAGTTTGGACCATTGGTCATTGAAATTTTGGAGATCTAGATCGCCTAGGATCTCCTCTAGAGGATTGTTTGAAGTGGTTGAGGATGGCTGCTCTGTTTGCATTTCTATGCATTGAGGGGTTTGCAGTGAGGTGTGGCTGGTATTAATCTGAATGGGAGAGGATTCTAGTTTGTGTTGCGGTGCCTGGGCGTGGATTGAATCCGAGGTTGTGCTTGGGGCATTGGTTGTAATCAAAGATTGACTTAATAATGACGAATCTTGATTAGTGGGGGCCTGGGAGACTATAGGGTGTTCCAATGAGTCAAGATTGCTCAGAACTTCAAAGTTGTTTTGCTGGGTCGAGGCAGTATTGGTGGGGGTTGTATTGGTTGAGGGTTTCGGAGGCTTTTTTCCTTTCTCCCCTTTGTTCTTTCTTGAGATGGAGGTGAAACCAGGTGTCGACAGGCTTGCACAATGGAATACATTTCTTTTTCATAGGTGGGATACTTGCGAGCTGTCTCAGACAATGTCTCACTGTGATATGCCACTGGATGTCCTTGTTGAGTAAGAAATGCCCCAATAGAATATTCAGAGGCATCTGTCTCGATCTCAAATGGTTGTTGCAAGTATGGTAATGTGATCACTGGGGCAGAACAGAGGCGATTTTTCAATTCTGTGAACGCCTTCTGTTGAGGTTCCGACCAAAATAATTTTGCTCTCGCTCCTCCCTTGGTGACTTGACTCAAGGGCCATGTGATATGAGAGAATCCCAACACGAATCTATGGTAGAAATTAGCAAGACCCAGAAAGCTGCGAAGCTCTGTTATAGTGGTTGGGGCTGGCCAATCCCGAATGACTTGGATCTTGGCTGGATCCACATGCACCCCCCTTTCATCAATATTGTATCCCAGATATTGAACCTGGGTCATGCCAAACGTGCACTTCTCCAAATTGTCACACAACTTGTGTTGCCTCAGTGTTTGGAGGACTTTTCGGATGTGGTGAAGGTGCTCTTCCCAAGTCTTGCTGAAGATCAGAATGTCATCCAAGTACACCACTACAATTGAGTTGGTGAATGGCCGCAAGATGTCGTCCATCATCCTCATGAAGGTTGCAGGAGCATTCATCAACCCGAAAGGCATGACCAGCCGTTCAACAAGGCCTTCCTTGGCTTTGAAGGCAGTATTCCACACATCAGAGGGTTCAATTCGTACCTGGTGATACCCAGACTTCAGGTCGATATTGCTGAAATATTTTGCACCTTTGAGTTGGTCCATAAGGTCATCAATCCATGGGATTGGGTACCTATTTCGGACAGTGATCTTGTTCAGCGCCCGATAGTCAATACAAAGTCTCCACGTCCCATTCTTCTTTTGTACCAACACGATCGAGCTCCCATAGGGTGATGAACTTGGTCTGATGTGACCTTTCTGCAACAGCTCCTGAATCTGCCTCTTGATTTCATCATTCTCCAGAATAGAGCGCCGATAGATCGGTCCATTGGCTAGCGGCGCACCTGGGGTCAGATCAATCGGGTGCTTGACCTGACAGTGCAGAGGAACCCCTGTGGGTGAGGTGAAGAT
Organism: Pinus albicaulis; assembly: GCA_034641835.2. NCBI lineage: Eukaryota > Viridiplantae > Streptophyta > Pinopsida > Pinales > Pinaceae > Pinus > Pinus albicaulis. The sequence goes on from JAXQQM020080197.1 coordinate 26,403, forward strand.
GTCCCCGTACTCCTCCACAACCTTATCCATTTGTTGTTGTCGTGTAGAGGAGTCCTGTCTGGAGGTCGTGGAATTATCTTAAAGCTATTCTTGAGGTGTTTGGATTTGATTTAAGATGGATCTATTGGATAATGCCTTTTATTTCTTCTCCTAATTACTTTATTCTTCTTAACGGAGTTCCTTCAACTCCCTTTAATGCTACCTGGGGTTTAAGACAAGGGGATCCACTTTCCCCCTTCCTTTTCATTATTGCAGCAGAAGGCCTTGGTTGACATATTAAAAGTAAGATGCAGGGAGGTCAACTTGAAGGACTTAATCTTTGGGGGGAAGGTTTAAAATTTTCGCACCAACAGTTTGTAGATGACATTATGCTCTTCTGTCAAGCCACTCTAAATGCAGGTGGTATAAAATTCACGGTGTCAAA
>JAXQQM020077647.1:0-15014 GCA_034641835.2 Pinus albicaulis
ACTGTTTAATCGTTTGAACAACAAAGACATACAAAAAGAAAATCCTCTGTTCATTTGACTAAACATCAGCTGTTCAGTCGATTGAACAAAAATTGTTCAGTCAACTGAACAATAGTTGTTCAATCGTTTGAACAACAAAGAGAAAATCCATTGTTCATTTGACTGAACAACCGCTATTCAGTCTATTGAACATCAGGTATTCAATCATTTGAACAACAAAAACACACAAAAAGAAAATTCTTTGTTCATTTGACCGAACAACGGTTGTTTAGCCGATTGAACAACAACTGTTCAATCGTTTGAACAGCAAAAACACAAAAAAAATAAATAAATTTGTTGTTCATTTGACTGAACAACAACTATTCAGTCGATTGAATAGTAGTTGTTTAATCGTTTGAACAACAAAAACACACAAAAAGAAAATATGTTGTTCATTTGACTGAATAATCGATGTTCAGTCAATTGAACAACAGATGTTCAATCATTTGAACAACAAAAACACACAAAAAGAAAATATGATGTTCATTTGACTGAACAACGGTTGTTCAGTCGATTGAACAATAGTTGTTCAATCATTTGAACATCAAAAACACACACGCAAAAAAAATCTGTTGTTCCTTTAACCGAACATCGATTGTTCAGTCGATTGAACAACGGTTCTTCAATCGTTTGAACAACAAAAGCATGAAAAAAGAAAATCGATTGTTCAATCAACTAAACAACAGTTGTTCAGTCAATTGAACAAACACAAAAAAAGACAATCACAATCAAATGCAAGACAACATAGTGATGTAATCACAATCAAATGCAAGACAACATATACATTATTTACAAAAATTTTAAAAACAGATTTTTACGAAGGTAAAGCTGCTGGGTCATTACTCCCTGCAGTTAAAATTTGCATGGCGGGGTCGTCATGTACCTGTTGGTAGAAATAATCCTTTGTGAGTGGTTTATGATACAGACGTACCCGATTAATGTTTATTCTGAAGGAAGAGGCAGATCCATCTATGGTGGTCAAAGTGAGAGTGCCATTGTTATGTACTTCTTGAATTTCATATGGGCAAGCCACCTTGTCTACAGTTTACTTGGGAAGTCTTGAAATATGGAGTCATAGAGGAGTGCCCAATACCCTTCTTAAAATGTCTTCTTCTTGATAAGATTGTCAGGCCACTTAGCCAATTGTTGCTGAATGATCACAGTGCATTTTAAAGAAAGCAACCAGGCCTCATCTAGTTCAATTACCTGCTGAAGTCTTTTGATTTGAGCCTCCGTCAAGTCTAGTCCCACTTCTTGCGTTGTTTTGAGAGTCTTTATTTCAAATTGATGGGAAAAATTGGCTCTTTTCCGAATACCAATTAGTACCGAGAATATCCAGTAGTATTTCGCCAAGTTATATAGTAGGCCCACAAGGCCTCTGGCAGTCTAGTAGCCCAGTCTTGCCGATGTGTCGAGACCGTTTTAGTCAGAATTGCTTCAATGAATTTACTGGTACTTTCAACCTGCCCGTTCACCTATGGGTGATATGGAGAAGTGATTATGTTTGTGATGTGGTGGTTCGGAAGAATGTCTGTAATCTTATGTCCTACAAATTGTGCCCCTTTGTCTATTATCACTTCCCTAGGTAAACCATACCGCACAAATATCTCAAAAATAAAATTAATAATAGTTTCCTCTGTAGCTCTTGGCAATGCTACTGTTTCGACCCATTTTGTTACATAGCCTGTGGCAAAAAGTATGTAAGCTTTCTGATTTGAGGGTGGATTGAATGGACCAACAAAATCCAGTGCCCACCTTTCAAAAGGTTCTATTACCAATTGTGGTTGTAGGGGAATTCCATCAGATTGACCGGGGCGACCCATTCTTTGGAAACTATCGCAAGCCTGTACATATTTCTTAGCATCCTTAAAAATAGCGGGCTAATAATAGCCCATTTGTAGTAATTTCTATCTCGTTCTGCGATTTGAAAAGTTTCCACTGCAAGGTTCATCATGGCAGGCCCTTAGGATGTCAAAATTTTCATCTTCTCAGATGCATCTACGTATGTGCATATCAACTCCTGTGTGGAAGAGATACCCACCAATCTAGGAAAAGTGGGCGCTGTGTTAGACGATCAACTTCCTTTCTTTTTTTGTTAAATGTGTGGGCATTTTACCTGTGACGAGATAACTTTCCACATCCGCATACGACGGGGCTTTCACTGCCACAACAAACAGGTGTTCATCAAGAAACTGGTCCTCTACTGCTAGCGGATCATTTATCTTTAGGACCCGAGACAGAAAGCCTACGACTGGGTTCTCCTTCCCTGGACAATCTTTAATAGTGATATCAGATTCCTGCAAAATTAATAGCCACCGAGTCACTCTCCCATTTGTAATTGGTTTATTAGCTAAGTACCTAATGGCATAATGATCAGTATACAGAAATACTTGATAGCTAGTTATATAATGTCTAAATTTATTTGTGGAATATATGACTGCTAGAAATTCCTTTTCTGTTACTGTATAATTTAATTCAGCAGGGGTAAGATTTTTGTTGATATAATAAATAGTGTAGGGATTTTTATCTTCTTCTTGACCAATAACAACTCCTATCGCTAGGTTGAAGCATCTGATGAAATATGAAATGGTATTTCCCAATTGGGACCACGCAATATTGGTGCAGTCAAGACTAATCTCTTTAAATATGTAAAAGCAGTGTCACACTTATCAAACCATTTAAATTCAACGTTTCCAATTAAAGCATACAAAGGCGCAACAGTTTGTGAAAAAATATTTATGAAACTACGATAATATCCTACATATCCGAGGAAACTACGTACCTCCGTCTGAGTACAGGGTGTGGATAACAAGAGAATTACCTCTATCTTTGTCGAATCTACCTGTATTCAAGCCGCGGAGATATAGTGTCCTAGGATTACGCCTTCCGTCATTATCATGTGACAGTTTTTGTTACTCAAACATAACCTGGTGGCAATACATCGTTCCAACACTTTTTCAAATGTCTGCAGTGCTTATTCAAAATCATCCCCATATGGGGCGTTACATAAGCTGACAGGTAACACTCTGTAAGCAAACATTCCCGATGGGCAGGTGAACGTGGTTTTGTCTTGATCTTCAGGGGAAATTTGAATCTGATTATAGCTATTGAAGCCATCAAGGAAGGAAAAGAATCTTTTTCCTGCCAATGTATCAAGGACTTGATCGATAAATGGAAGAGGGAAGTGGTCCTTTTGTGTGGCTTTGCTCAACTCCCTGTAATCCACACAGATCCCCCACTTGCCATTTTTCATAGGAACAACTACCAGCAGAGAGACCCATTTACTATCTGAAATAGGATAAATAAAGTTTACATCTAGCAACTTACGTAACTCCTCCTTCACGATATCCTTAAGGTGCAGGTTTAATATTCGTTAAGGTTGTCTGATGGGGCGAGCATATTTTTCAGTATAAATGTGATGGGTACACAATTGAGGATCTATACCCTTCATGCCTGAATAATCCCAAGCAAAATCCCCCTTGTATTTTTGTAAAACTTTAATGAGCTTCTTTTGTTGGTCATCATTCAGATTGTCATTGATGTTCAAAATTTTTCCCGATTCAATTTCAATAGGTTTTCTATTATGAACGACAGTTGTGGGTATATGCCAATCATCATTATCCCTTAAGGGGTCTTCATGTGCCTCATTATCAATAGTTTCTTTTAACATTTGGCACTTCACATTTTCTGTAGCAGCTGGTTGATTAATAAAATTACTAATTATGTCATCCTCAGTCTTATTTTTGAATTCAAGTGCTTCTGCTACTGTGAGTGGTGAACAGATGTTTTCTTCTAGGTATGCAAGTGGGTGTTTATGAATTTTTACAATGGGAAGACTTGGTTTAGCAGGGGATATAGAACAAGATTTTTTACAGCATCTCCCCTAGAAATGGTCATACTTCCTGTACAATAGCCTATGTAAGCGTCGACTGTGGCCAACCAAGGTCGACCCAAAATCAAAGGATGTTTGTCTAGTCGGATTTTTGGATTAATGACTAGAAAGTCTATCGAGTACTCCCATGAGTCAACATAAACCATGATGTCCTGTAAATTTCCTTCTGGTTTGACGACTAATCGATCAGCGAGTTCCAGCAAGGTGGAGGTTGGTTCTAAAGTGGTAATGCCAATGTTTTCACAAGTTTCCGCAGTTAAAATAATAATGGTTGCACCCAAGTCAACTAGTGTGTTTGGGAAAGAGCGACCATATATTTGGACTATAGCGATAGGAATCCCTAGATATTCATAGTTTATAGGTATCTCTCGGCCCCACAATAAATCAGACAAGGTTCCTACTACATGTACAGTTGGCGGAGTTTTTTTTTTCCTCACAGGTCTTTTTGTACATATTTATTTAATTATCTTAGCATAGATAGGGATGTCTTGAATGGCCTGGAGGAGAGGAATTTTAATACAAATATTTTTGAGTTCCCCCAAAATATCAAATATGGGTAAAAAATTGATTTAGATATCACTAATCTTTCGGGGAACAGGGGGAAAGCACTAACAAGTTTCTCATAGCCTTCTTGTTCACTTGTGCCTTCTTCCCGTCTTTTTTCTGTATTGGTTATTGTTGATGGATTAATTTCAGTTGGGGGTTCTGATTTGTCTTGTTGTGGATCTATTACTTCCCCTGGGCTAATAATGCGCCCAAATCTTAGCCTAAGTTCACTGCATTATTTTTTCTCGATTTCAAGGTCTGGATTTTCAATGATTTGGATCAACTGCACTGGTCTATTGTTGGGGTTGGGGTTCAGTTGAGCTGGCAGATGATATTAGAGGCTGAGAATTTGGCAGTAGCGGATATGGAGCTGGTAATGTGGGTTGAGGTTGAGGACCCATTCCCATAGGTGAATTGGTTATTCCCAGGGGTCGCTGCCAGTTTTGAGACCAGTTGGGATTTGTGAGGTAAAGGGAGGCCACTGGGATGAATATGGATTGTTCTACCAAAATTGAGGAGAGAAAGAAGAATTCATCCAACTACTTCTTGGAAAGGATTGAGTTGACCAAGGGGGCATGGAGAATGGTTGGGATGTCCAGGTCAAAAAAGGTGATTGATTTTTCCATGTTGTCCCAGGGTTTTGTTGATTAAATTACGAAGGTGGAAATAATTTAGATGGGTCTTGTGACATACCTGTAGTTCGGGCTTGTCACTGTTGACGTTGATTCATTAAATATACCGGTTCAAATTCCTCCTCTGCTTCTTTGAATACTACTTTCAACCCTGGTAGTGACGGGAGCTATTCAGTGGCGTGGTATTTGGTACAGATGGCACACGTTTGGACCATGTCCAATGGGCATTCTCGCTAGTTGTGATTCTTTCAATAGCATGGGAAAAATTCAACCAAGTTTTGTTCTACCAATGCTTGTTTCTACTTGGCTTGCAGGACGTCTAATTGTGTTGTAAGGGTACCTAAGATGTCAGTCTTGAAATCTTCCAAGAGATTGTCGATTTATGTTCACTTTACGTTGTCACCTGAAGTTCTATTATTTCTGATAGTTGAATCTCGTCCTGCTGGTCTCATGCGCGTGCTGCCTCTAGAGCACCTGACACACAATGAAATAATATCACCATAACTTTCCTGATAGATGTCTCCTTTCCCCATTTTATTTAATGTTTCTATCCATTCATCCTTCATTCCTTTTATCATTGTTACTTTTAGGACATTTTTAGATAATGCAGTATAAGGGGACCTTTGAAAATTGTATTGGAATCGTTTAACATATTCTTCTAATGTCTCGTTATCTTTTGCAGTCATGTTGAAGATTTCATATTTTAATTCTTTAGTCCGGCAGTAATATTGGTATTTAGCAAGAAAATAGTTTTTTCATTTGATCCCAATTATTAATGGTTCCTCCACCGAGTCCCATAAACCAGCTAAAGCTACCCCTTTCAATGTAGAGTGGAACAATTTCAGTTTTTTAGGGTTAGTGGTGTAATCGTATCCCCTACACAAAACATCAAATTCAGATAAGAACGCAATTGTATCTTTCGAAGTCAATCCATGGAAAGTGCGGATGTTTTGTAACGGAATAGATTTCATAGGAGAAATAGTGACCAGGTCAACAATGGGGTATTCCAATGTTGATGTTTGTCCCTAGGGTTGTTTGTGCACCATTTGATCAAAGATGTGCCAATAACCTTCAGGGATTTCCTAGTTTGGGAGATTAATTCGGGTTGGACTAGAAGTCAGTTTTGGAAAAGGTCTTACAGTACCACGGTCTCGGATGTCGATGTTTCTTCTTCAACCAAGATTTTAGGAGATCCAAGCTATGGGGATTTTAGATTTGTTTCCCTAGCACCACTGGTTTCCCCCTCTCCTTCTTGCAAGTTGCAAGAATTTCCCTCTTGCGAAGGGCCAGGACTTAGATGTTCTATTAATTGAAAAATTTGTTCTGACTCCTTTGTTTCCCTATGGATCTCAGCGTAAGCTACAGATGGTGAGTTTGTTGCCTGAGGGATTATAGTAGGAATCTTTTCAGAAATGATTTTGGGTCCTACAGATGCATGAGATTCAACTTTTCTTATAATTTCGTCTATAAATGTTATTCTTCCAAGGGTCACCGGTCCCTTGGGTTTTGTAGAATTGGATGGAGGGTTCAGATTTGTTTCTATCTTTTTCTTTCTAGTCATTCATAAAGAAACTACTTATATTCAACCTCTATATTTGTGTTGAAAAGCGTGACAATGGGCAAGCGTTTTGCTTGCTAGTACGCAGGTTCTTACCTTCCACTTTTAATATCCATTTTTTCTTCAGCAAAAGAAAAATAAAAACATCACTTGTAAAAACTCTCCCGGGCAATGGCGCCAAAATGTTGGCTCACTAAGATGTCTATTTAAAACGATCCTAATGCCTACATTAATCATCAAACCAGGGCAAGTCTTTTTATTCCAAGAGTGTTCAACACAGTCTATGCAAGTGAAACTAGAGGTTATTAAATTGAAATCGTTGCAGAAGTAAAATCTAATTCTTGAAGTTCAATCAAAGCAATAAAAGCAATCATTAAATAACTTCAACCAATTAACTCAACTTAATTCTGATATGTTCTATGAAAGAAGATAGAAATGAAAACTTAGAGGAATTCACAATGAACCAGAATTACAGACTAACATATACATCAATCTAGTAACATCTACAACAATCTATTAATCATGAAGGGAATACTACAGTAACTGAACAATAGGTAACACAGTTGCGTTCTGCAATTGAAATTATGAATGGTTGATCAACCAACAAGCTCACTCAGAATGAACAACAATATAATTATTCAAATAACTTGTGAGAAGTAACATTCATGAATAAAATGAAAGCAATTAAAAATTTAAATCAATAATATGCAAACCACTCAATGCGGATGAAATTTGAATCAACTATGAATTCTATAAAACACAGAGATTATTAATTATAAAATAGGGAAATGAGAATATAACACAAGATAGCAGTAGAAATCCCATTGACTAGGCCCAGAGTCTCCAAAAGTCTCTACTAGGTGATCTTCAGAATACGATTATAGAAAAAGCAATATCTCTTTCATTAAATTTAACAGTCGGGATACAACATTGCTGAACGCGAAAGCGTCTATTAAAAAGAAATGTGAATAAAGTACAATTACAACATATCGATTATCAACCCCCCATTCTCTTCCATCTATTGATCTTTTATATCTTTACATAGAAATAGAAAGGATAATGGCGAATCCTTAGGATCAAAAGATCCTGAGGATTTCCCAGCTGTCAATTCTTGCTATAGAATGAGCGAGGTCCTCCTTGATTTTCGCTAACCTATATAAACAGAAATGAGATCATTTTCCTTTTCTTGGCCAGTGTTGTTCAGTCTTTTGAACAACAGTTAATCAGTTTGGATTCCCTGCACCTAAAAACAATGGAAGTTAGCCTTTTTCCCTCACAATTACATAATTTATTGATAATTAGTTTTACCCTCTATTTATAATGAATTCTTCCAGATTTAATCCCAAAATTAAGGTAAAAACATGAAAGTTAATAACAAATCAAGTTAATCATGAGGGTAAAACGTACCTTTTTCGTGACCCAACATCATGCCAACTCAGATATGTCAGGAAGGAAGTTGGGGAATGCTCCAAAACATCTAGCGTCCCACCAGCAACTGATGATGAGAGTACCTCCTCACATTTCAATGACAGTGAGGGATTCTTGAGCACTTATCAAAGGCGCATCGGGAGGAGGCATTCCAAGACGATCCAGAAAGTCTGGAAGAATCAAAATCATTGCAATGACGATGAACGCCAGAAATATGCATGTCAAAAATATCAGGATCAAAAAGCACCCATGAAGAATCTAGTCCTCGAAGATATTCCACAAACAAATCCACCATGGGGATATGACCCATTTACTTTATTAAGTAAAAGATGGTTTTTTTAGAGGTATTAGTTGTTATGGCCACAATTTGTAAATCATGCGTTGCGAATAAATGTGAAAGTGATGATGTGTTTTCCATCGCTTCTAAATGAACGATGATGTTTTGGCCTTTTCTTATGAATAGTTGAGGTATTGGTTTTCATTATGTAATACTTGACTAAAGAGTGTATGCTATAAACTCTTGGCAAGTGAGGGGTTGTTGAGTCATGTGTGGTTTGTACATGGTTGCAAATGATGTACCATATTTGCATGCAGGTTATTGGAAGTGTGGTTTGGAAAGGACACAAGCTTTGTGCTGGGTGTGTTAATGCTTTTGGTGGTCTAAAAGATTCTCAGTGGGGAGGAATGATCCAGGAGTATAGTAAAGGTCTAAGTACAAGTGGCTTAAATACAAAGGCTCAAAATTTAAAGTGGTGGAAAAGTGGAAAACCCAGTTTCAAGTTGAATATCTTGGCATCCTGATCACAACAGTGTGAACGGTTTGTCAAACTGAGTTCGTATGTGAAAGTTAGAGCTGGTAAAAGTTGGAGGGTTGATTAGATGACTAGGCAGCTTAAGGAGACAACAATTCCATAGAAATTCGGCCACCAGATTCTGATCAGCTTCAGCCAGATTTCGGGAAAGTTTGTGGGACAGTTAATGTGTCTCCTTCGGTCAGTTTCCAGAAATTTTAAAAAAAGGCATATTGTTTATTAAAATCCAAAAAAGAATAAAAAAATAGGGGCAGGCCATGATCCTTCCCTACCCCAACCATTTAAAATATATATATATATATATATATATATATATATATATATATATATATATATATATATATATGGGTCGGTAGCCATGACCCTTCCGGACCCATGTGCCATACCCCAACCACCGTGCCATATTGGGAGGGGCGTGGGCTGTCAACCCCACTGCCCCAACCCTGCCACCACATACATCAGATATGTATGGGTAGGTTGTCCGATGCAGGCCTGACCCCCCACGATAAGAAAAATATGCCACCGATTTGGGAGGGGGCGGGGTTTGACCACCCAACCCCCACACCACAAATTTCGATCTTAACCATTGCGCCCAAACACGTCCTTTGGGAATTCCATCGTGATTTTTTATAAAAACCTCTGAGTTCTCAGATGCACCCGAAGTCCAAGAAGAGTGGCTTTGAAATTTCCAAGTGTCCAAATTGGACGAATCTTATATGTATCCTACACCTCTCGGCAACATGAATCCGATGGTGCTGTCTGTTTTTACAACAGAGGTCTCAATTTTTTGGCTAGTTTGCAGATTAGAGGTATAAGGGTGTAATTTTACATTGATGCTTGTACTTTCATTTTATTTGCCACTGAATGAAAGAGGGCCTCCCCACTGTTGAGCAGGGACTGTAGACGTAGTCCCTCCTAGACGAACTCTGATATCAAGTTCTCGTCTTCTTTGCATGATTTTATGTGCTTCTCTCTTCCAATTTCATGCCTTTTAAATTTCATGGTTAAGATGCAATTTTACATGTAATTCTTTATTCCATCTCGAAGCTAAATATTTTGGATCAAACATAAAGAATTGACTTTGGTTGTGACATTACTTTACCAAATATTTTTCCATATGGATAATTTTGGAGGGATTTTCTCAGAGAACAATAATTCTTCATATCCCAAGTTTACTGTGTAAACATGATCCAACCCAACTTATCTTCCATTTGACGATCTATTAGAGTGTAGCCTGGAAATTTGACTTTGAGAAAATGCTCAAGATTGGAAATGTTAAAGGGGACGTCATTAAGACACCATCCTGACTAGATTCTTGCACTATTCTAGTTACAAATTTTGGCTACCGAAGAGATATCTCGACTGAATAGATGGTGTTGCAACACCCTAAGGGTTTCATATTCTTAGAGAATTGGGTAGTTCATGATTGATTCGAACCATAGATGAATATTGGAACCATTTCCTAAGGTCCATCTGAGATGGTTTTTTATCAAATAAATTGAGGCATAGATGAGTCTCCAAGTAGGCGAGTGAGATCTCATAAAGGAGGAAGGTTCAATTCTATTTCTAGTGTTGGATCACAAATATTTATTGGAAATAACTTGGGCCCACTATGAGTCCTTGTTTGTTTTCAATTTCCAAGTGAGTTTAGCTACCATTACCTAATTCATGAGGGAAGAGTACCTAATCCCCAAACCTCTGTGATCTCGTGGGGCTCAAATGGTATTCCATTTGATCAAAGTGTAAAATTTTAGAATATACTTTGTTTCCTTCCCAAAGGAACTTATGAATAACATTCCCCAAAGCCAATAAGATATATTGAGGCACCAATAGTGAAGAGAATTGATACAGAGGAATGGCCAACAACACAAATTTGATTAGAATGATGCAAATTGCTAAAGTGAGAAATCTAGTGCCCCAGGATTCAAGTTTTGTTTTTTAATATTTGAGAGGACAAAGAGCCAAGCCTAAGTAGAAATAATTTTTAAGCATATAGGGATCCCAATTTATTTGAAATCAATTGTGCTGAAGAAAAAAATTGTACCAATTTGAAGATGCTTGAACATCGAAATGTTCGACGTATATATCTATGGGTTGGTTGAGTTGGATATACCTATTTTAATAGTAAGGAATTGATCTAAAACCAATTTGAATCTTTTTTCAATGGTATTCGAGGCTTCCCCAAGTAGAATACTATCGTTAACAAATTTGGAATGATTGGAACTTTTGATAGCTAGAGTGAATATGAGAATGGGAAGGCATCCCAAGATACGTTCATATCCAAGTCTTATACTCAAGGCATTAACTACAAAGAAGTAGAGAAAGGGAGATAAAGGATATCATTGACGAAGACTTGGAGAAGCAAGGAAGAGGCTAGTAAATTTTTCGTTAACCAGGGGAGAAATCCAAGGATAACTAATGCAAATGGAACTCCATTGAATAAAAGTGTTGTTGAATCCCACTTTTCTCAATACTTTGGTGAATGCATGAAGATGGGTTACACTTTTGGGCCAAAAGTGGCAATGAAATTTCAAAATTTTACCCTTTTATCGAATTGAAGCCCTCAAAATTCATATAAGCGTTGTGAATTTTGATTTGGAGTAAAAATACAATTCGTGGAGAATTATGTTGTTATAATAATAGTTTTTTCAATAAAAAATTGGTGTCGTATTATATGTAAATTTTCCATTAAATGAAATTCTTGTCCTTGCAAATTTTCGCACATCTTAAAAGGTATGCGTGTGCTCGTGTAGAATAACTTAGTATACAGTGTGTAATTTAAAAATATATATATATATGAGCATGATCTACATGGAGAGAACTAAGTTTTTCATGTTAAAAAGGAAAAATTAATGCAAAATTATATTTTTTATTATTTCTCGAAGTTGTGAAAGTAATATTTCAATTGCATTTTGTAAAAACGTGTTCGTGTAAGGTTTTTTCAACTATTTAAATAAATTAAAAAACCAAGAGTACTCTTTTGAAGAGGACTCCTAAACAAATATAGTGGTGTTTTTTGAATTTTTTTCATTGTGTATATTTTATGTTATTGATTTTTTATTCAACCTCTTTAAAATTGTCCAAAAAATTTCAAGAATTATGTTTAAAAGAAACTAGATGAAAAATATCATATGAATTCGAAAATGTCAAACTCATATTCTATTGGATAAAGGATTCCTTCATGAATACAACATTATCAACTCCGCCACCTAAGGAAAAAATTTCCCTTAGTCCGCTAGGGTACAAAATGGTGTTGCGGAAAATTTTGCAGAAGGGGTTCTGAAATTGTGGTTTTTAGGAGCTCAAAAGCTCGATCGAGCGCTTAAAACGCTCAATCAAGTGCTTAAATTCCAAATTTAAATAACTTGATTGAGGGCTTCCTAAACCCTCGATCGATCCATTTACGTGGTTAACTAGGGGCCCATTCAAGTTATAAAGCTGGATCGAGCCTTTGTAAAAAATAAATTTAAGTCCTTATGTGAATCCCATAATCCCATAATTTAGATTTCGGAATCAATAAAGATCAAAAATTTAATCCGTTAATAATTTAACCAATTTAATATGATATTAGTTTACTAAAAAAAAAAAGTCAACTGGAGCTAGGTTATGAATAACATTAGAAACTTTTTATGTTATTGAACTGAGAGGCACATTCTACAACCCAGTATGGGGGAAATGTGTAACTATGTCTATCCATGCTCAAAATATACCTTGAATTTGAATGGATCATAAATTTACCTTTCACAAAAGTATTTACCACATCAAAATTCCAAATTTGATTACAATTTTTGTTATCACGTCATGTACAAACCTTATTAAATATAATATTATTATTGAAAATATAATATTATTATTAAATTATGAAATCTGATATTAATATTAAAAGTATTAAATTTATTAATTTTAGATTAATATAATATAAAATGTGTTCTATTATAATACATATTAATTAATTAGGATGTATATTAGTTCCAAATATACATGTGAGGGAAGAACACGGACCTAGAGTGATAGATGTGGAGACATAGAGGGAGTGGCAAGGGATATATTTGAGTTAAAGTGAGGGAGAGAGAAGAGGAGTGAAGAAAGAGAGAAGGAGAGGAGAGAGAGAGAGAGGAGGAGGAGAGAGTGGAGGATAAAGAGAAGGAGAGTGAGATGGAGTTGGAGGAAAAGATAGGGAATGGAGAAAAAAAACATAGAGAGAGAGAAAGGTGGAGAGAGAGAGTATGTGTGTATGTTTAGGGGTTAGATAGAAAGAAAAAGAAGGAGATATGGAGAGAAGGGGGAGCGAGAATGATAGAGGGAGGGAGATAGTGACAAAGTTAGAGGACAAAGAGAGAGAGAGAGAGAGAGAGAGAGAGAGAGAGAGAGAGAGGGAGAGAGATGGAAGTGGGAGAGAAAGGGAGAGAAATGAAGGAAGAGAGATAAGACTTGAGAGGGAGGGAGAGAGAGAGATGGAGTTGGAGGGAAGAGATAGGAAGGTAAGAAGAAAGACACGGGAGAAAGGTGGAGAGAGAGGGAGAGAGAGAGAGTAGGAGGGAAGAAAGATAATATGGGAGAAAAAGGGGGAGAGAGAGAGAGAGAGAGAGAGAGAGAGAGAGAGAGGGATGGAATATATATATATATGGAGAAACAATGTGTATGCTTGTGGGGTGATATAGAGAGAAAAAGGGAGATAAAGATATAGATGGAAGGGGGAGAGAGGGAGGGATGGAGAGATAAATATATATGAAGAGAGAGAGCGTGTGTGTTTAGGGGGATGAGATAGAGAGACAAAGAAGGAGATATGGAGGGAGATACAGATATAGATGGAGGGGGGAGAGAAAGGGAAGAAACTTTCTTGCACTAGATGCATTGATTTTAGTGTAGATGTTGATTTCTATTCCTATTTGATTTCTTACACTAGATGCATTGATTTCTGTGTAGATTTTGATTTCTAATTCTATTCATTTATTGTATTAGATGCATTGATTTCATTAAAGATGTTAATTTCTAATAATGTTTGATTACTTGCATTAGATGCATTTATTTCGGTGTATATGTTGATTCACAATTCTATTGTATTGCTAGCACTAGATGCATTGATTTCAGTGTAGATGTTGATTCTAATCCTATTTGAACGCTTGCATTAGATGCATTGATTTCAGTGTAGATGTTGCTTTCTAAGCCTATTTGGTTTTTTGCATTAGATGCATTTATTTTAGTGTAGATGTTGATTTCTCATCCTATTTGATTGTGTTAGATGCATTCATTTCAATGAAGATGTTGATTTCTGATTTGATGTAACTAGATGTATGGTGTACATTAATTTCAAGGTAATTAGATTAACATTGTGCATTTGTTTCAGTGTAATCACACAAAATTATAGACGATGTGCATTATGAAGCTCTTGTAGATAACCTCAAACAAAATAAAACCGAATAAAACTTATTGGTAACTTTTACATCTCCACATGTTTTAAAATTGAATAGAACTTATTTCAATCATATTTGAGTATTTTTTTTTAATTGAATAAAACTTATTTCAATAATAAGAAATTGATTGAAATACTTGAATAGCTAAGTAAATTTAGGAAAATTGATAACATTATATAAAATTATAGAAATGTTATCATATATTGTTTTTTTGACCTATATTAAATCCCAATATTGACTTACATCATGTTATGCCTAAGGTCTTGTAGATAATCTCAGAAGAAATAATGTTAAATAATTTGTTATTTATATGACGTCTTTTAAAATTGAATAAAACTTATTTCAATCTTATTTGTGTTTTTTATTTATTTATAAGAAATTGAATGAAATACTTCAAAATTTTGACCATGCAATGGTATATGGGTTAGTCACAAAAATTTTCATATAATTTATTATTATTATAATATGGATGACTTTAGAATTCAAATAATTTATTTTTAAAATTGAATTGTAATAACATACATGTTGATTTCATTAAAGACACTTTCTACAAGCCAACATGAAGCATCATGGTAATTCTTTAGATGTTTAATATTGAATTGATACATGATATATTTTAGTTCATTTTAAGTATCAAAGTGACTTGCATCATAATAAGATTGGTACTTATATCATATTATGACTAAGCTCTTG
>JAXQQM020087860.1:0-33449 GCA_034641835.2 Pinus albicaulis
TACAATGCCCAAAGGGGAGGATTCTTTGAGGGAAAAATTATTATTTATAAGTATTACCTTCTCCGAAAGCCCAAGGAAATCTAGAAAACAAATGGAATAATTACTTGTTGTCTTTGTAAGGCTTTCATGGAAACAACTAATAAATGATATCAATTGCATGCCATATCCATACAAGGGTTATTTGCAGTCATAATTATATGTTTTTGTGCAACTTTAATGGCCATACTTCTCACAATATTCTTCTTGCTGCCTCAGTTGACCTCAGAATGAAATGAAGATGATAATGTACCATCAAGGAATATCGGGACCAAATCCTATGTTTTTTCCAACAACAACTTGGAGCCTTGCTTCTTCCCATAATAAGGTTTTTTCCTATATCAATTTGTCTCCACCAAATCCCTTTAAGTAGCTTCTGGTTTCTTTATAGAAATTAGATCTCCAGTAGTGTGGCAATACTAGAATAAATCCCATGAAAACAATCGCTTTAGTTAGCACTTGTTTTAGTGTTAAGCCATTTGTCAAAGTTTATAGGCTGATGCAATGCTAATATTTAAAATCACATACTATGGTCCATGCCTACTTGTATCGGGCAGTTGAGGTATGTAAACATGAAATTTTTCCCTGGTTTAGTGATCTGAGTTGTTGCATGCCACCATCATGTCTAGCATGCCTATCATCAAAGGGGAAAATTTGTGCTTGATGTTCCCATGAAATACACTTGATAGATATGGTATGGATGAGTTATCGTGCGTTATGAGTCCAACTGTTATAGAATCAAGGACTGTACTGACATGCCAATCCCTATCGGTGTAAAAGCAAAGCCCAAACCAACTAATTCTATCAACAACAAACTGATAACTCTATGACAACATGTTCATTTCTAGTACAGGGAATTTTCTTCTCAAAATAACAATATATTTACCTATAACAGTTGTAGATTGACCTATAACAGCAATGGTTTTTACCATGCAAAACAATAATTTAGAGCACTGATATGGTTTTATGTTAAATTAAAATTATCATAACAAGCATTGCAACAAAAATTATAGAAACTGGGAAGCATGGTAGTGAACAAGATTGCAGAAATATTCAACAAACATTGTTGATAAAATATACTCTTTAACCGTACATAAGACAAGAACACTTTCGTAAGAACGTACGGTCACAAGTTCACGCCCAAGACGTCTCTCACATATTCCCATACAAGCATTCACCCATATATCCCTACTCTAAAGCCTGTGAGCCTTTTTATAACGAAAACTCTCACTTTTTCTTCACTATCTTTCTCAGCTAGACCAATTGAAAAAAATGTAAAGGAAGCCTTGGCAGCAAAGAGTCCCTGATCAGAGTTGGATAGGTGAAACTTAACAAAGAACAAAGAAAATAGAGGCCATTCACAAAGGCCATTAAGAAAACAGAGGCCATTAACAAAGGCCATTAAAAAAATTCATATTGTAAGAATAAAAAGAAAATTCATTGGTCGAAGCCGACAATGCCCGCACCGCAGCTGCCCTGACACCGAATACACTGTTTGTGGAGGGTAACAAAGGATTCTGGGTAGGAATCATGATGGGTGGTGTCATGAATCTGTCATGATGATGGAAGATTCCTGATGAATGTACAAGCTTAATGTGTATATGCAAAATTTATTTTCTTTCAAATATGAACGAAAATACAAGAAAAAAATCAATTATTATGCTTTATAAACTTTAACCCATAAAAATTTGATTGTATAATGTGAATCTTCAAAGTGCAATAAAAATAGCAATTAAACATAAAAATAGCAATTATTATGTATAGAGAAGTTGGAGATTCAAATCCCTTGATTTACCTACAGCTACAAAAAGGGCATAACTTACATCCCTGATTTACCTAAGGGCGTAGCATCTAGAGATTATAATGGTTTTCTCAAAAGAATTTGAGAAAAAGTCCAATAATTCATAATTGTTTGGTATCATCCTGCACAGTCCTTAATTCCTAAATTAAGAACTTCTGAATTAACTACTTGTGAATTAAGAGCTTAGGCTTAGGCTTACGCAGTACAAGAGCTTAGGCATATGGAGTGGAAGGAAATCACAAGAAAATTGTCTCAAAATTTTTTTGCTCTTTGTTTTCACATGCAGCAAATGGAAAACATGAAAAAAAAAATAACACATCTTTGAATTAGAAGAGAAAACATAATTGGTAGTACAGATGTTGTCTTGGAGAAAAGGGAAAGGAAGAAGGGAAAAAAGGAAAAAGTAGAAGGGAAGCAATCTACAGAGGTATGTATAACTCAACAGACTCCACAAAGGCTGTTTTTGAAAACAACAAAAGGAACAAGGAAAAAAGGACAAAAGTAGAAGGTAAACAAAAAATACACATCTTTGTAGGGTACAAGAAGAGTCCAAAGTGTAAGCTCTTTGAATATATATATATATATATATATATGCCTTTGATTTCCTTCCACTCAATGTGCCCTCTGGTGTGATGTTTCTCATAGATTTTGTGGAGTCTTTGTTGAGTTATGCATGCCTGTGTAGATTGCTTTAGCCTAGTTTAAGATATTTTTCCCTTGCCCATGATCTTCATCAAAGGTTTAGCACAATACAGATGTTGTATTTGATGAAGATCATGGGCAAGGGAAAATTATCTCAAACAACATCTTTAACTAAGCTAAAGCAATCTACATAGGCATGTATAAGTCAAAGGCTCCACAAAGTTTGTGAGAAACATCACACCAAAGGGCACATGGAGTGGAAGGAAATCACAAGAAATTTGTCTCGGAGTCTTTGTTATGATGTGGTTGTATGCTCATGGCAAAATAAAATTAGGCAAAAGCTAGAAGACAAAAGAAAAATACACATTTTTGTAGGGCGCAGTGAAGAGTCCATGGTGTATAGGCTTTTTGAATGAGGAAGTAAAAATAAGTCTTTGATAAATATTAAATATAATCTGCAAGAAGTATCAGACTATATTGTTGTACCATGGCTTGTTTTAAAAGATAATGTAAGAAAGGTCGCAGAAGTAAAGGAAAGCAATCTAAAACATGAAAATATGACAATACAAACATTAGGTGATGCTGAGGAAGCTAGTGCCAACAAGACAAATAGTAACAAATCAGACCAAAGTTCAAGAGAATTCCAAATTAGTAACTACATAAAGAATGATTATGGATTCAAAGTTCTAAGAACTACCTACAACTAGTGAAGAAGTCTGGAAGTCAATTAGCCTACAACAGTCAACTGTATATCCAATAAGTGTTTCTTTTGAGTATTGACTCACACGAGTCTAACTCATTTGAAGAAGCGAACATAAAGCAAGAGTTGCAGAAAGAAATTCCAGAGGATTATACTGAAATACAGATAAATCGGACTTGGGAGCCTGTGTAGACTTTGAAGAAACTTTTCACTTGTTAGATGAATACAATTAGTTAGGCATAGGTGTGAGATTTATTAAGTGGATGTCAAAAGTGCCTTCTAGAATACAAGCTTTGCAGAGTAAATGTATATGCATTATAACTCATATGGACTGAGGCAGGCTCATAGAGCCTTGTATGCAAGCATTGATGACCAGTCAAGGATAATTGTTTTGAAAACCTGTCAGATTGTCAAAATAAAAGTGAAGGATGAAATATTGATTGCATCTTATATGTTGATGGCATCATTTCAGTGAATCCAACTTACAAGAATGATGGAAGTGATAAAAGAAGAGCTTCCTGCATAAAGATTTTGAAATGATAGCTCCAATGTACTTATATTTTCCAAGCTAAGTATGTAAGGAAGATATTGAAATTTGAAACATATTTGACATTGCTGATGATAAATCTGCAACAACTCCTATTGAAATGGATAAGAAGTTATCGATTCTTAAAGACTCAAAGCTAGTGGATGCAACACTACATAGTAAATTGTTATAAGTCTTATTTATCTTATCACTATTTGATCAAATTCAAACTCTATTGTTGGTGGCATGATATCATGATTTATGGCTTTCCTCAATAGCTATTCATTGGAAGTCAGCAACATGGTTTTAAGTATGTGCACAAATATGACACTAAGCTGCTTAATCTCACACCCATTTATAAATGATTTTGTGTTTCATTTCAAGACCAAGACGGTCATCATCCCTTATATCATAGAGCAAGAACAAACCATGAAGATTGACTTGATCTATTTCAGGTCTTAGATGCATAGTATTAAAAACTGGAACTGGTGGCCAGACCGGTCCACCTAATAAACCGGGTTTCAAACCAGAACCAATCAAACTGGGACTAGTTAGATCTCAATTAACCAGTTTAAAAAAATAATAGTTTTTAATGAAAAAAACTATTTTAAAGATTTAAAACCATAATTCCAAACCAATAGACACAAAATATGCAATTTTTTTTCATATATATACCATGTAAAGGTGAATATATCAAAATGGAAACCAAGTGCAATACATAAAACTTTCCTATTGTTGATCAGGCCTAGAAATGGAAAATTCTATATAATATCCTAGTTTGAGTTCTCTCTTTGAGTTTGAACTAACGTCTAGTCTAGTCAGAAAATAAAACTGCCCAATTGCTCAGCTAGATACAACAATATGATTAGAACCCAGATAATCAATCACACACCGTCAGTTTTCTTAAGCAACAATAGGGATGTCGTTCAAATAACTTAGGGATGACTCAAACCAGAGGAGAACATGTCTAAATAGTCAATAATGGTACTCTAATAAGCCCTATAGATCAAGAACATGGAATTTTCCTCTTGGCCTCTGCCTACAGTTGAGAGAAAGAAGAAAAAAAGACAATGAGGTCAATCATAAATTTAGTAACAGTCTTCAAACACAATGTGTGAGTTTCACAACTTTACTAAAATAGAAACAGAAAAAAATGGTCAGAAGAAGCATTGAAACATTGATAATCAAAACAAAATAAAGCAAAATTTTGACACAACACTGGATCAGATTTACTGCAACATAACTTGTTAGAATCCTGTATGAGGCATAAAATATACCCCCGACACTGACAGGACAACACTAATTCGATCATTTTCTAGTTAATGCATACACTAATTTTATCATTTTTCGGTCTAGAGTGCCAAGCTAAGTCGGTTTTAGAATGGAAGAGGGAAAAACATCCAATGTTGCAAGCCTCCAAGTCAGCTCACCAACACCTCCAAAAGAGAGAAAAAAAAGGCCAAATAGGTAGCCTAGACATTATCCATAGCCCATTCAGTCAATGTGTATGGGATGACAGAATAGTGGAGAGAGTTGAATACTCTCACTGATTCAATTGGGCACAACCCATTCAAGCCAGAGTCTAAAAAGCGCAGAAAATGAAAATAAATACCCACATTGATTCAGGTACCTTCTATAGATTTTTCCTTTAGAAGAACATCAGACATTCTTAATATGGTACCCAGTTTGGTATGTTGGCTATTCCTGCTTGGTTGGAAAGAGAGTGATGCCTTGTACAATACTTGAAATTTTTAATATACGAGTATTTTTTTAGTAACAACCTAAAAAAATCCACACCATACATGATCTGTCCAAAAATTGTAAACACCTAACCATTGAGGCCACATTGGCAAAAGGAGTCATCAAATAATAGTTTTAAGGAAATGGGTAAAAAAATTCCTTCTTTGATTTTGATAATGTCTATTCCGTGGAGGGAAGAGAGTGGGGATGAAAAGCAGATAAAGCTACAGTTCCACAGGACGCAGACACAGACACAGACGGAGCACTGAAACCTTGCTTCCAGTGGTAGCGAGAAAGGACTGTAAATCTGTGAAATACTCTGTACCATCAATCTCTATGAATCAATCAACATTTTTTCACTCTACAATAGATGTTATTGTTCGTGTTCTGATTTGCTTCTCCTTGTTTCTGTAGCATAGTATATTGAAAATTAAATAAATAAAAAAAGGATAGTTTCGTGTTTCTGGGCTTCTTCATAGACCTGTTTGCCATTTGAATTTTTTGATGTAATCTCCACTTACAGTTTTATCAAAGCATCATATAATCTTGTTATTAACTCAGATTTCTTGCTGTTAGAAACCCTCTATGTAGCAAAGGTTTCCCCATTGTAGCTTTTGTTTGTCTAACAGATCAATATAATATATATCGAATATCATTTTATGTTCGATCTATAAATTTACAAAAAAACACAAACTGGAATAAAAAAAGCTTTTGAACACATGAAACAAATCTAAACTGAAAACCTAGCGTTATGTAGCCTCTCTTCTAAAATACAGAACA
Organism: Pinus albicaulis; assembly: GCA_034641835.2. Taxonomy (NCBI): domain Eukaryota; kingdom Viridiplantae; phylum Streptophyta; class Pinopsida; order Pinales; family Pinaceae; genus Pinus; species Pinus albicaulis. The sequence continues at coordinate 6,226 of JAXQQM020087860.1, forward strand.
AAACACGCACATTGTTGCATAATTTAGGTTAACGAGACTAAAACAACCCACATTGCAGTACAAGAGCTTAGGCTTACGCTTACCCTCAATAGCTAAGAGGTTGGACTCAAATTGTCTTCCCTCCCCAAGGGGGATTGTTAGCTCTATGTGTAGGTTGTTTGTTCACCCTCAATAGCTAAGAGATTGGACTCAAATTGTCCTCCCTGCCCAAGGGGGATACCAAAATTTTCTACTCATTGTTATATTGCCTTACTAGGGAAAGTCCATGTCAAATAGGCATTCCTCCATCAATGAGGCACTTTATAATATAGTGATGGAAGGAGTCCATGATACTCTTGGCTCCCTCATGCAAGATGTAGAGGTGAAATTTGACACACAGAAGTGTATCGAAGGGCTTAAGAGGCATTTAGGCAACATGAAATCCATGGAGCAGGTTGTAAACATTATGGACTTGCTGGGTAACATTTCAAGGCTTGCTATGCCATTGTCTGCTTCACAGAACCCATAATACAGAGGACAGGAGGTTTAATGAATTTTATTGATGCATTCAATGCATTACACTGTTCCTATTGCATTACTTCTTGGACTCATTAAATTCAGTGCTGTAAAGTGTAGGCATTACACTTGCCATCCTCCTTGCCCAAGGGGGATTTTTAGCTCTATGTGTAGGTTGTTTGTTCACCCTCAATAGCTAAGAGGTTGGACTCAAATTGTCCTTCCTACCCAAGGGGGATTGTTAGCTCTACGTGTAGGTTGTTTGTTCACCCTCAATAGCTAAGAGGTTGGACTCAAATTGTCCTCCCTGCCCAAGGGGGATACCAAAATTTTCTACTCATTGTTATATTGCCTTACTAGGGAAATTCCATGTCAAACATGCATTCCTCCATCAATGAGGCACTTTATAATATAGTGATGGAAGGAGTCCATAATACTTTTGGCTCCCTCATGCAAGATGTAGAGGTGAAATTTAGGTGAAATTTGACACATAGAAGTGTATCCAAGGGCTTAAGATGCATTTAGGAAACATGAAATCCATGGAGCAGGTTGTAAACATTATGGACTTGCTGGGTAACATTGCAAGGCATGCTATGCCACTGCCTACTTCACAGAACCCATAATACAGAGGACAGGAGGTTTAATGAAGTTTATTGATACATTCAATGCATTACACTGTTCCTATTGCATTACTTCTTGGAATCATTAAATTTAGTGCTGTAAAGTGTAGGCATTACACTTGCCATCCTCCCTGCCCAAGGGGGATTTTTAGCTCTATGTGTAGGCTGTTTGTTCACCCTCAATAGCTAAGAGGTTGGACTCAAATTGTTTTCAACAAATTAGTGAATTTATTCATTATTCGAATTCTTTATTAGCCTACCTACTTGATTTAAGCTCCCTTTGGCACCTAGACTATAACAAGGTAAAGGTGCATTTGGGAGTATGGGAGGAATGACAAAATGTAGTTGATCGCTACTAACTGTATCTCAGGCTTTGTCTCAAAACAAGGACCTACTTGGAATCATTAAATTTAGTGCTATAAAGTGTAGGCATTTCACTTGCCATCCTCCCTGCCCAAGGGGGATTTTTAGCTCTATGCATAGGTTTTTTGTTCACCCTCAATAGCTAAGAGGTTGGACTCAAATTTTCCTCCCTGCCCAAGGGGGATTGTTAGCTCTATGTGTAGGATGTTTGTTCACCCTCAATAGCTAAGAGATTGGACTCAATTTTTTTTCAACCAATTAGTGCATTTCTTCATTATTCGAATGCTTTATTAGCCTACCTACTTGATTTAAGTTCCCTTTGGTACCTAGACTATAACAAGGTAAAGGTGCATTTGGGAGTATGGGAGGAATGACAAAATGTAGTTGATCGATACAGAATGCACATTGAGGCCCAGATAAAGTTGATTGATGAATGGTAGAATAATGTATATATGATAAGCTCCGAAGGGAGTCCCAAAGTAATGTTGAAATCTAACCCTATCCAGAAGCTTTTCATCTTAGAGTGGGAATGCACTCTTTCCCAACCTTTCATGGATACCAAAAGTTTCTACTCATTGTTATATTGCCTTACTAGGGAAAGTCCATGTCAAACATGCATTCCTTCATCAATGAGGAACTTTATAATATAGTGATGGAAGGAGTCCATGATACTCTTGGCTCCTTCATGCAAGATGTAGAGGTGAAATTTAGGTGAAATTTGACAAACAGAAGTGTATCCAAGGGCTTAAGAGGCATTTAGGCAACATGAAATCCATGGAGCAGGTTGTAAACATTATGGACTTGAAAGGCCAAATGTGTCACTCCAAAGGCTTAAGAAGAATTTAGGAACTATGAAATCCATGGAGCAGATTGTAAACATTATGGACTTGAAAGGCCAAATGTGTCACTCCAAAGAAAATGTGGGATTGAATGACACAAAAGATAAGCCCACAAGATCCATGGAGCACGTTGTAAACATTATGGACTTGAAGGGCCAAATGTGTCACTCCAAGGGCTTAAGAAGAATTTAGGCACCATGAAAGTCTTAACTTCTATTAAAATAGTCAGCCCACCTATTAAATTATACATGCTCTTGTGTTACATTTAAAATATAAATGATGAACATAATGACTTGGTCAATTCAACCAACTATATAATAATCTTCTCAACTAAATTTTGATCCCAAACTTTCCTATTTTGCATATCACATGGAAGAATCACCCCAGCAAAAAATACACTACCAAAAATTTCTCCATCATAAGCTATTTTTTCTGGGAAATAGATAAACCTATTTTTTAATGGTTGGTTGACCAACCTTTAGAGAAGTGGATTATACACTCATTGGTTTAATACACCATAACTCTTCTTCAGTGCTATCCACTCATTGCTTTAGTACACCCTAACTCTTTTATCGAGCATAAGGGCAATCTAAGAACCACCAATTACTACATTTGGTGGTATTAAACTGAGAAAATAATGTGAAGGGGCTATATAACTAATTTGATTCAAGGATATAAAAGTGATCTGATGGCCTAAGAATATTGACATCCCATTGCTAGGTAACATTGCAAGGCATTCTATGCCACAACCTGCTTCACAGAACCCATAATACAGAGGACATGAGGTTTGATGAATTTTATTGTTGCGTTCAATGCATTACACTGTTCCTATTGCATTACTGCTTATGAACAAGACTTTCAAAAAACACGACAGTGAAATTGTGCTTCAATGCAATATTTATGCCTTTTGGTAGCTTAAGATATAGGGATTAGAGGGAAGTTTTTGTGAAAAAATTACAACCACAATCTGAAAATAGTGAAATTTTCATAAATATATGACATGAGTATGTAGATCATGCAAAATTAGCTAAGAACCAAAATGAGTATATAGACACAATAGCATTTTAGAAGTAAGGAAGGAAAGCAGCAACGAAGCTTAAATACCTTGATCTAGGGCTTCCAGAAAATTATGGAATTTCTCCAACTTGTGAACCTGTGCTTTTTGATCAGATGCTAACCCAGTTATATAAACCCTAACTCTAAACTAAACATTGAAGCAACTGCGTTGTAACCTTTCGATGAAAATTTGGCACCAAATAATATTTCTTGCTCTCCATGAAAGAATCACAGCTCCATGGTTCTCCATCGCAACCCCTTTAAACCAAGGCTGATTGCTGTTGTGCCGACACGCAGGATTAACGGCTTTGTGAATGTTGTATGGGATATATTGTGCGGCCACGCAGGATTGTTCGATGTGGATGGCTTCCAGGGAAACCAGATGAGAATGTATGTGCGATGTGGACGACTTCATTTGTGAGGGAAAGCTTTCAGATGCTTTCAGTGCATTGTACTAAGCGCGGAGAATATATGATTAAACAAGTAGTATTTTGAGAATACAATTAAACGACCTCCCGAATAGATAGATGCCCGATGGTGTGCCCACCTGTCATCCCAGCTCAGCTGTTAAACATTATTACAAAATACCATTGAGCAGGTCCAAAAATTGTTTTTGATCCAATTTATGGTTAGCAGGTCATCTCAACTCCAATTCTTAAACATCATTACAAAATATTGTTGAAGCTGTAACCCTAATTCCAAAAAATATTTTTGCCCCAATTTCTATTAAAATTATTTCTATTATTTTCAGAGCGAAACAAAACCTGAAAGAGAAATTATTAATGTTTGTGAGATGGGTTTAGTTAATTCGAAGTCTCCTCACCTTTTCCTGCACATGTTCTCCACACCAATGTCGAGAATATCAGTGATACATGGGCGATCAGAGAGCCAAGGTGCACAGGGGCATAACTTACTATCAATAATAAGCGCACTCAAGAGCTTAGGTGATAGTTGAGAGCTCAACTACCAGGTTCAAGGAGCCTACTCTCCAATTGGTTTAGCAAGAAATTACTCAGGCAAAGACGAAATCAACAAATGATCAACACAACCTCACAAATACTTCATGTTGACAAAGGTAATGGATTAGGTTCTGGATTCCAAACATACCATGATTTTGTTTCGAATCAAATTTTTAACTAGTGAGATATACATTCCCAAATTTTAAGACCTGATAACTATAATTATAAGTGATTTATTTAACTTACCTTTTTCAATATTAAATTAACTCTGAATAAATGCAATAGTCATGTTTGACGGTCCATAAAAAGTTAAAAAGTCAAAATATTAAAAAAAAAAAATTGGCGTCAATTTCAATGACAAAGAACGATTACATAAACCCCATACTTCTTAATAGCATGGATTCCGAAATTTATAAATTTCTTGGATATAATAACTTATTCACAATGAAATTTCATAAAAACTATGTGGAAGTTACTGTCTGATAAATTATATCGTAATGGTTGCTAAAATATTGAATATATTAAATAAAAATCAAGAATATTATTTAAATATTATTATTATTTAATTTTAAAGTTATGGTTAAGCTAGGCACTAAATTGGTGTAAAAAAATATTTTGTTTGTGGGATAAGTGACCCATTTTAGTGTAGTTATTTGACTACTAAATTTAAGAAGGTATACATACTCTGCTAAATTTACAAAGGCCTCCTCTCATTTGAACCTATACCTCTTAGAAAACAAAAATTACTCTTAACTGTTAAAATATGTAATTAACTCCCACATGCAAGTTAGATCTAGCCTTATTTTAGATCAATAAGACAATTGGGAGGTTCCTTCATTGATATAGATTCCTACCATGTCTTGTGATAACATAACCAAGGGATGATTTGGTGGGAGAAAGTTTATTCAAAACAAAATGAAGGGGATATTATAGTTAATGGTGTATTATGAAAACAACTTATTCCCTTTATAGTTAATCAAAGTTTACTTGACAAAGCACCATGTAATCAAATTTTATTGGTGGGGAAGACAAGCACCATGTAATCAAAGTTTATTTGACAAAGGGATTGGCTATTAATTGATTGGTTCAAAGGAAAACATGTCAAGTTATTTATGGTTAGCACTTTCTGGTGCACTTTCCTAGAGACCCTGGCTCCTGATATTACTGGAATGGATGTGATGATACTACAGATTCTCTTGTTCAAGTTGGTCAAATCCATTACAGAATTACAATATGGAGGAGATGATCTTGAAGACCTTTCAAGGAAAGTTGGTCAAATCCATTACATAATTACAATATGGAAGATCAAGGAAAAAATGGTGTACATCAAATACAACATAACATGTGCTCCCTTCTTAATTTGTATATATTAAACTACCTTGTTAGAAGCAGCTCTGAGGTTTCACCACACCAATATTTGTGCCTTTTACATCTTTACAATGAGCCTGTGCAGATTCTATTCCATGAATCTTGTAGTTGAGTTGCACATTCTGCAACTCAATTCCCTGGCATGGTACACTAGGGCTGCATGAAAGAGAAATAGCCACCTGTGTGGCTGGTAGAGGGGGAACTTTGAGGATCCCATTGCTCCACCTTCACAACTGCTATTGTCCATCATTGGGTCTTTCCAATTGCATACTCTATCACTAACTAGTTCAATTTCAAATTCCCAATTTATTGCCAAAATAACGAGTGGTTGACTGCCAATCGCCATGAGATAATACCAATGACTAACAAAGGCTGAATGGAGAGCACCAGAGAGAAATAAAGATAACAAATTCTCCCGTGAAAGCCAAGGAAAATGATGTAGGCCAATAACCATTTCGAACAACAAGTTATTGATCTGCACCTTGCTCACATAATCACATCCTTAGTTAATTGCCTCCATAATGTTTCAAAGCTTGCGCACAAACAAATGATTCTTCCCTGGCATGTCTGGACCTTGATGGAAGAGCTCGGTTTCAAGAGATAATTTCAAGGAATCTACCTTGGAAAAGTCAGACCACTACACAAATCTCTCATCCAGAGCCCGCGAGCTCAATGGAACCTCTCAATCACTAAAGAGGTAGAGAAATCTAGAGACTTAGAAGGAGCCTTTACTAATACTAATAATTTTAATTAAAAATATAATTCATTTATTTTTTATAATTTTTTTATTTTATCACTATAAAACATATAATAAAATAAATAAATTTTTTTGAGTGATTTAATAATTATTATAAATTAATACCTTTAAGTTATATAAATATATCACATTTATCCACATCACCTCATAATTCCTCATAACCTTTTTCTTTGCAGGATGCCTAAAAAATAAAGGAAAAGAACAACTACCATATATTCGGGAAACCAATGCGCTCTTAGAGTCTTTATTATGCAGCATTCCTTAGCCTCATCCCAGAAGTTCTAATCAATCCATATTTTTATTTGAAGTTTTATAAAATGTTTCATATTGTTTTTCACCTATATTTTTATACATCTTAAAATCAGTTGACTGGTAAATCATCCAAAATATGTCACCCGATATGGTTGTGTGAGTTCATTGATTGTCCAGGTTCGGGAACGTGCAAAATTTCGGCAACGTGAAGGGATGGAAACACCATATATCCTGAGTGGGGATGTGAGTGGAGTTAGATAAGAGGCCGTAGGATTATTTTATGTTGAAGTGGCCATCAGCATTAGAGCCCCATCTTAGCTTGCCCGGTTGATCGTCCCTTTGAATCTTCCTTTTCCTTAGCTCATCAGCTAGGTTAGTCCAATCCTGAGAGTGATTTTGCTGGACCCATTCTGGGGCCTTGAGTCATTCCCTCCATTCAGTGTTTTCTTTGTTTTTCTAGGAAAGGGCTTCTTTGACTGAGGGAGAGCCCATAAGAAGGGTGTCATCCACATATTGTTGGTGGGTTGAAGGAGGGTTAGAGGGGTTTAGAGGTTTAGGGGATTTAGGGGTTAAGTGCCTAAGGGTTATGGTATATAGGTGTCAGCGAGTTAAGCGGTTAGGGGTTAATGAGTTTAGGGGTTGGGGGTTATGGGTTAAGGGTCAAGGTTTAAGAGGATATGTGATTAGGGTTTATGGGGTTCAACGATTCTAAGTTAGGGGTTAGGGGTTAAGGGGTTAGTGGCTTTGGGTTTAAGGGATCAAGGGGTTAATTTGTTATGAGTTATGGGTGTAGGGGTTAAGGGATTGTGGCTTTGGGGTTAAAGGGATAGGTATTTTAGTGGTTATGGGTTAAGTGTGTATGGGTTGTGATAATGTGGCCCCTAATCCCCTTGTCAAAACTATTGGGGTTTCCCCTATAAATTTCTCTCATTGCCTTACCTATAGGTCCCCTACCCCCTATGTCATAAGGCCCTAAGGCTCCTTCTCATTCTCTAATGTTAGGATTATAGATCTCAGTAAACCATGCTCAAACCTCTCACTTCTACCCATCCATGCTACCCTTATGTCCCCTTGCCCCGTTCAATACACCAAAAGATCCCCCTCCCCCAAAATTCATGATAATTGAACATTTGGAGGTGATAATTTAACAACAACTTCACAACTAGTCCATTTATAATGGTGTCTTGGAGCTATTAGATGTCATTTCATTAAGCTACAATGATAGGTGAGAGCTATGCATAGCTCACTAAAGGTGTATCAAGAGGCTATTAGTCTATTGGCTATATAGTTTGACTCTTTTTATTTGTAACTTAGAGAAATGGAAAAGATGTGGAGACAATCTCCATTCTTCTTCTTTCACCGAGCCATGTAAAATAAATGAAGCAAATAGTCTCAACCCCTTGGAGAAGGAAAGTTGAGAGCAATAATTAGCATGAACAAACAAAGAATCCAATGAGTTAAGTTCAGAGGCGTCTCCCTTTGTAAACAAGCATCCATAAGCTTGTTAGTGTTAGTATGAATCTTTACTAGAGGTTGAGTAGTCTTCACATCACCAACCACATCCAATTGAAATGTACCAACCCCTACAATAAAAATGATGTCTCCAACTAAGGTGTAGTTAATACCAATAATATCACCTTATGAATCTATTACAATATGATTTGGAAAGTACGTTTCCATACATGTGTGAAAGAAACAATCCATTTGGTTAGCAAAAGGAAGTCTTTTTTAAGACCTCCAGAAACCCCCTTAAAGGAGACAAGAAGGGTTTGAAACCATATAATACAAGTCGATCTATGAACCCTATTTTTGATGTTTTCTATGCATGTGTTTGTTCACTCGGATTGACATGTGATAGACAATATATGAAGCCTTTTTTTTCCACATATCATCTTCATTAGATATCATGTTGCTAAGAATGAAGTGTCTGGATTAGAGTTAAAGTTCCTATTTTAGTTTGTTGTCTTTTTTTGTCTTTTAGAGTACAAATCTTTCTGGTATATTGTGCTAAGGTAGTTTGGCTTTCAAATATTCAAGGAATATGTGAGCTAACTATATAAGAAAATATTGTAATATTTGAAATAACATGATGAACTATTTAGCACAATTTATGGTGTTGGATTGATTGAGATGTTTAATTTTGGATGGATGGATGTACATCTCTTTAGCCAATAGACAAAACTCATTAAGCATTGTTGCAAGTATGTTATTGACATGTTGAAGTGCCATTGAGACTTAGAGGTAGAAGATTTAGACTTGTATGTTTTCACCTATCCGAGTGTGATGATACCTTGTGGAGGTAAGCAAAATTTCCATTTTTTAAACTCTTGGATATATTCTATACGCTCTTGAGAGAATTTCAACCTTTTAAATAAAATTACAAACAAATGTACATTCATGCAATAATTACTAATTGATTTGGGGGTGACTCAATAAATTGTAGCATGTTGGCTTGTTGAATTTGTTAGTAAGTTAATTAGGGCTTGATAAATTTGTAAGCTTCAGTGGGATTTATTGTGGTTGTATGTGTTTTAGAGAAGTGAGTTTGGAGTGGTGGTTGTGCTTCCTTTATTGAATTTGATTTCTTTGGTTCTTCTTCTTGTGCATGCCCACTGTGGTATATTCTCATTAGTGGTTAAGGGGTTAGGGATTGGGGGCTTAAGGGTTAGGGGCATAATGAATTAGTATTTAAGGGATTAGGGATTGGGGTTAGGGGAATAATGAGTTAGTGGTTAAGGGGTTATGGATTGGGGGTTTAGGGGTTAGGGGATTTATGCACATTTAGGGGTTAGAGGAATAATGATTTATTGGTTAAGGGATTAGGGATTGGGGGCTTAGGTGTTAGGGGATTTAGGCACAGTTAGGGGTTAGGTGAATAATGAGCTAGTGGTTAAGGGATTAGGGATTAGGGGCTTAGGGCTTAGTGGATTTAGCAGTTAAGGATTTTAGGGGTTAGGGGTGAGGGGTTAATGGGTTAATGGTTAAGCGTTAACGATTTAGGGGTTTAGGGGTTAAGGGGTTAGGGGTTTAGGGGTTTAAGGGTTTAAAGGTTTAGGGTTTAGGGGTTAAATGGGTTAGGGTTTAAGGGGTTTAGGGGGTTAAATGGGTTAGCGGTTGGGAATTAGGGCTTAAGGGGTTAGGGGTTAAGGGTTAGACATTTAGGGTTTACGAGGTTAAATGGGTTTAGGGGTTTAGAGGTTTAGGGGGTTAGGGGATTTAGCAGTTAAGGATTTTAGGGGTTAAGGGGTTAAGGGGTTAGAGGTTAAGGGGTTAGATGTTTAGGGGATTAAATGGGTTAGGGGTTTAGAGGTTTAGGGGTTAGGGGATTTAGCAGTTAATTATTTTAGGGGTTAGGGTTTGGGGGTTAAATGGGTTAGGGGTCAGGAATTAGGGTTTAAGGGGTTAGGGGTTAAGGGTTTAGGGGGTTAAATGGGTTAGGGGTTTAGGGTTTAGGGGGTTAAATGGGTGAGGGGTTATAGTCATTTCTTAGGTGAAAATGACACAATCTAGTTGTAGTAACCATAACTTGGTCAAGTTGTTATAGTCAAGGCAAGACTTGGTTGGGTTCCCAAGTTCCAAAAAAGTAAGGGTAATTGTGAGGGCATGATAACTAAGGAGTGTCAATGCATGCCAAGGAATGAAAAGGCATGCTAACACATGCCATAAAGTGTCAATGGATGTTGAGGACTGTTAGGGAGTGCCAGGACATTGCAAGGGAGAACTAGGTCAAAATGCATGGAAATGAACGAATAAGAGTGTGTGCCAAGTAGTGTCAATGAATTCCAAGTGTCTCAAGGATAAAGTGTGTTAGGAGAAGGTCAGAATAAGACTTGTAGGAGGTAAGCCTATGGTTACATAAAGGGTTGGACAAAGTAGTTTCAGACAAAGGGAAACTTTGGGCTGGGCACAACATCAATTTTCCAATGACTTGGTTGGGTTCCCAAGTCACAAAAAAAGAAAGGTTATCTATGACGACATGAAAGCTAAGGAATACCAAGGTGTGTCAGGGAATTCCTAGAAGTACTAAGACATGTTAGGCAGTTCCAAGGCATGATAGGCATGCCAAGATGTGGCAGGTGCTAGGGTGTGGCATGAACACATGCTAGGGAGTGTGAGGGCCAAGTGTCAGGGAAACACAAGGGGGCACTAGTTTAAAATGCATGGAAATGAAGTATAAGCTAGTTCCAGGTGTGTTAAGAAGGGAGTGACACGGTATTCTAGGAAGTGCCAAGGCATGTTAGAGTGCTAGGGAAGCATACAAAGTTGTTCCAAGTGCCTAGGTGTGCCAATGTGTGCTAAGGAGTGTTAGGGAGTGCCAGGAAAACATAACAGAGGTGCACTAGGTCAAAATTCATAAATGAATGAATAAGAGTGTGTGACAGGGAGTGTTAGCGAGTTCTAGGTGTCTCAAGGAGGGAGTGACACGTTATGATAGGCAATACTAAGTCATGTTATAGTGTCAGGGCGACATGCATCCAATATTTTATATATTCACATACGGGACAGTCACAAGATGTCAACAAAATCACATACTTATCGAAATCCTCAACCAACAATATGCTACATTGCTTCTTAATGTGCTTGCAACTAGGTAGGCATCAAAGACAATCATTGTAATGGGTTAAGGGGATCTAAGAGAGAATTATGTAAGGAGTTCCTTCTAGTTGGTAAAGGACATCGGTATTACTATTGTTAAAGGGGGTGGCCTACAAGGATACATTGATAGCTATTGATGCAAGAGCATAATTTCAACAATTTATTTCAAAATTTGTATTTGTCCTCCATAAGGTCTTAGAGATTTTTAGAAGAGGAAGTTGGCGTCCTTGTTTCCCTATAATTTTGTAGAATTTCTAATTTCATATTTGGGATAGGAAATTTTAATAATTTTAGGCAAAAGTTAAGATGTTATATTTTTTATTTTTAAGGCCTCATAGTCATTAGGAAAGTTGAATCTTATGATTAGGATTACTTATGGAATCCTATGTATTTTTCAAACTCCAATACACCAAGGCAAATATGTGGAGGACATTTGGGGGAAATGTGATTGTTCATGAAATGTAGATCGGATTTGGGGAACTTGTAGCTCTTTTCCTTGGACCCTACTAGTTCTTAGAGGTTGTATTTGGACCGGTTAGGAGGAAAAAACATAATATGCCCAAGAATATTAGTGTTGGATCACCTATGGTTAAAACACGAGATTCAAAGTTCAAATCCCATTGAGTTGCTAACCAAAAAATAATATTTTATTATCTATATAATTATTAAATTTTTAGAATGTGGTTTAATGAAAAAAGAAAAATAAATATGACATGATTAAATTTCATGTAGTTTGAATATCTATTTTCAAAAATAAAAAATATAATTTTATGCACTATCCACTCATGGATATTTCAATGCAAACTTCTGAATGCTAATGTTTTTGTCTTAATTGCTAACTATCTTAAATGAGTTTCGTCTTAATTGACATTGTCTTAAGTCGCCATTGTCTTAAATATAAAGTTCTCAAAGTGCTTTTGTCTTAAATCTAAAATTTTGTCCTAAAATATTTTTGTCTCAAATTGCTTTTGTCTTAAAATATATTTGTCTCAAACTGCTTTTGTCTTAAATATAAAGTTTTGTCTTAAAATATGTTTGTCTCAAACTCGTTTTGTCTTATATATAAAGTTTTGTCTTAAAATACTTTTGTCTTAAATTTTTTTGTAAATTTTTTTGTCTCAAATTGTTTTTGTCTTAAATATTTTTGTCTCAAATTATTTTTATCTTAAATATAAAATTGTCACAAATTATTTTTGTCTCACACTATTCTTGTCTTAAATTTTATATTTAAAACAATTCAATTGATATTAAATTTTAATATAAATAACTAAAATAAAAAGTGAATTTTTAAAATAAAAGATTTTTTTTTTCTAAAAAAAGGTCTTAAAAACCCCTTAGTGTAGTAGTGCGACGAGCACGTCGATGTCAAAAGGTCGGAAAGCGGGCATCGACGGGCCGGGTCGGTTTCGGCGGTTCCGTCCGACGTTCCATCCGGTCACCTGGCTGTGTACGTCGGGCAGCAATGCAGTACCCGGTTCGTGATCCAGGCAGCGTACCTGAACCACCCGGTGTTTAGGGCACTGCTGGAACAGGCCGAGGAGGAGTTCGGGTATGCCCACAAGGGCGGGCTTGCAATTCCCTGCGACGAGCTCCTGTTTGAGCACATTCTGCGTCTCTTCAACCGAAACGACCCGGCGACCGCGAGGCAGCTCGACTTGGAGGCAGTGAAGAGCAATTTCTGCAACGAATGGCATTGTTCATCAGAGGCAAAGGAAATTTTTTTTTGAGAAAGACAGGCCTCTTCTGCATGCATTTGCTGAAAAATCAGTTGGGGAATGCAGTAGGAGGACATGGAGCCTTAACAATAATTATTTTTTCTGTCAGCTCATTGGATTTAGGGTTCCAACTCAAATCTGCGTTCTACTTTTTCTGATTATTTATGCGGATCTACTATTAATGGCATGGAAATCTAGAGGTGCCAGCACAAGCGGGAGTTATATCAGCTGCATCGATCCTTGTTCTAGAGAATCTAATTGTGACTTCATCTAATAATGCCCATTTTCATCTTCATCACGAAACCCTAGTAGTGTCTAAAGACATCATTCAATTTTCTAACATTTATGCCATCCTGCAGCCCCATCTACTAGGTTTCATCCTTCTCTGTATATTTGTAATTCTTGAAATTGTGTTACTATATGCAGGAAAGAGGGTTTACAAGTCCAGAGAGATCATCTTGTATATTGCAGTGCAGCCCTGAAGCAAAAAAAAAATCATGAAGGCGATGGCTCCATTCTCATGCCACTGTAACAAAAGCATTCAAGCAATGGGCCCAATTGTCATCCCAGTCCATCTCTGATAAAATTTCCATAAGCCTCTTGGAATGAGCAGTCAGAGATTGTTAGGTATTTTTTTTTTTTTTTTTTGTATTTATAGACCGAATGTTTGAATGGTTTAGTTCCTGCTGTTGCAGTGAACTTGTAGATATAAGTTCCGAACCAGCATGTGGCTATACTGTAAATACTGTCTTCTGTATATTTTGAGCAGGCCTGATGTGGGAGGCGATGGCGAAGGCTAAATGTATTTTGTATTGTTTGTTTTGGCATTCAATTTGAACATTGGATCTATTGTGCTGTCATCGAATATTGCATCATCCATGTTATGTTGAGAATAGTGTATTCACTCAAAATTTTATTTTAATATTATTGACCACGGACTTTTGTCAAATTTTACATGTGCGCGCCCATAATTCATGCTCACAAGTAGAAATAATGCCTCTTTTATAAAGGTAATCTGGGTAGTTTATGGCACATTCATTTGTTCAATCTTTTAACAGTATTGGTCTTACTAACTGAACTTCACAGTGAATAATAAAATTGTAAGTGTCAACCCCTCCTTAAAATTAAAAAGAGTAAGTGTGCCTCCACGGTGAATAATAAAAGTTTCATTGTCAACCTCTGCCTCAGATAATGACGAACAATCCAGTGAAAATAGACAACTTTAATACTAATATGAACTAGCAAGTCAATTTGTCTATGGTCTTCCAGTTATAAAATGTTTGCGTCCATCTCCAATATTTATAACAAAACAATCTCACAAGTCAATCGGGCCATCGTTTAGCAGCTGTACATTGTCGGGACGCTCTGACCTCGTTCACTTCTACGTAATCATCACTTGATAGAAAATATTATGATGTGGTGTACAAGCTGATGCTTTGATTTGGTATTTTTAAAATTTTGATGATTATTTGATGCTTTAATAGGTTTTTTTTTGTTTTTTAAAGTCAGATTATATCATGTTTATTTGTGGTTTGAAAAACTATTATTAGATTTAAGCCATATCAATTATTATTAAATTTTTGCTTATTACATTTATAACCAATCACTTTCACATCATAATAAATACCATAAATATAATAAAAATAAACAATGGTTTTAAATTGCACATTCATGATTTTCATCCCATCTCAAATTTAAATTACAATTTTTTTTAGACTCATCTTATCTCAGGTTTAAATTACAATTTTTTAGGTTTTTATCCTCGCTCAAGTTTAATCAAAAGCCCAAATCATATCATTAAAAAAAAATAAAAGTTTGTTTCTATTTTATGTTGTTAATATGGAAGCTCATTTATGGGAAGTAAAGCCATTCATAATATGAAGATAGTAATTAAATAATAATAATAATAATATATATATATATATTTTATTATATTTTAATTTTATTATTAATAAAATTATAAGTGGTACTTGTGGTCTGAAAAATTATTACTTAAGGATATTTAAGTTATTAAAATCAATGACATCGAGTCTTGGTTACACAAATTCTTTAATATGATTGGATTATTTCCCACATAGTTTGGAATCTTAAACTTTCACATCATGGAGTAACCTATCAATACATCCCTTCATTAATTTTAAAAAATCATATAAAAAATAGTTTATATAATTCTTAAAACTTTGTATATTATAAAAACTTAATATCTAAAATAAAGATGATGATGGTTATCGTCTGTTAATACCAATGCAGTCAATCGGACCTTAAGAGAGGAGAAAGAATCTAAGTTTGATTCTTCAAAATATTGTTTCTATTGTCAAAGATAAGGGAAATAAGTGCTCCAATATCGCTATAGGTGGGTTGGCTTAATAGGCCAAGAAGATTGAAAGTGTGGTAGATGGTAGGGAATTGGGAGCGAATTTGAGTAAGAGTTGGGTAGTCTAAAAGGAAGTGTTTTTCATCTTCCACTTGCTTAGAATCACAAATCTGACAGATGCTATCATTCCAAGGGGTCTTGGGAATAGGCCACCGCCCCGTCTCACTCCGAAGCTCATGGAAATTATTTCTTATCTTAGCGATGTTCCTTTTTTTCTTATTGCTGGAAAACACAGAGAGATAATTCTGATTATCAAGGGTGGGGTTGATCACTTCCTTATATTATCTTAGCTTCCTTTTAACCTCCAGCTCCTGATCCTCCCACAACTTTTCCTTAAGCTTGGAGGTAATAGTATTTTTGATATTATCTTTGCTTCCCACACTGAGCTCTTCCTTAATTCCCCAATGGTTGAGCCAGGACTGGGCATCCTTATGCCACCTGCGCTTGAGGCGAAGGTGAAGGTTTTGAATACAATTAGAAGCAATGTGAGGAAGCCTTTTTGATTCCATGTTGTCAAGCTTCTTCTTATACATCATATATCTAAACATAGCCATACTTTCAATGGGGAAAAACCAGATTCGATCAAGAGGATAGGATAGGGAGTATTTCCCTTGATATTAAGGTTGTAGGTTATGAATTTCTTTTGAATCATCTCAATCATCCTCCATGACTCTCTGGATATACTGCAACCCCAAACTTCACATCCGTATAAGACAACAGGGGTGACAAGGGTCTCAAAGGGGAACCTATTTTTACTACAAGCGTAAAGATCGACCAACTTAAAATTGTTTTCAAGCTCATAATAAGATTTTCAACCCCCAATAATCCTTTTCTCGATGCTATAATTCCAGTTGAGATGATGAGGGAAGTCAATGCCCAAATACTTATAATAAGAAACCTACTCTAAGCACTGGTTATTATACACGAAAATACCATGGGCGATATTTTTGGATTTAATGATCATGACTTTGGTCTTGTTGGTATTTACTGTCATACCCATCTTGGAGAGTAGTCATGAATAATCTGGAGCTGTTTGGCAAGGTCATCATGGATTTTTGCAAGAAGAATGATATCATTGGCATAGAGGAGAAGCGTAATGAGAAAATCAGCAAGCTCGGTACCCTTGCACCCTGTAGATTCCGAACATTCCTCTAGCTTATCGATGTATATGCCAAAAATGGTAGGGGATAGGGGACACCCTTGCTTAACTCCAATACTGCATTTAATGTATTTAGACCACCCCTCGTTGGTCTTAAGCTTGGCACTGACGGTCTCGTAGAGACTGATCACAACAATCCTCAACTCAGGAGGGACCATGATCTCTTTAAGTCTCTCCCAAAGTTTAGCTCGAGGAACAATTTCGAAGGATTTTCTAAAGTCCACAAAGCAACAGAAGAGATCAACTTTACTATTGCGACATTCCTCCGCAATGATTCGAAGAGTGACCAGATGGTTAATAGTCGAGTGAAGTCTCCTCAAAGAAACTTGTCCTTTAGCTATTTTTCTATGGCTTTCAAGCCAAAGGCTAATATTATTCTCTAAAATGAGCCCATAAATCTTGGCCATGATATGGCTAACCATAATGGTCTTGTAGTTAGATGGAACACTCATGTCCCCATTTTTAAATATAGGTATAATAAGGCTCCGCATCCAAAGTCGAGGGAAGCCATGCGTTACAACCAAATTGAGAAGCATATGGAGATAAGGAATGAGGATATATATTCCCATTTTAAGGATCCCAGCTTGGTATCCTTCAATATCTTTAACTTTCCCATTAGCAAGCTTATTAATACCATACTCAATGTCATAAAGAGAGAATACGTCCTCCTTAATTGGAGTGATTAGGGTGCCCATAGTGTTCGAAGAGTCATACAACTTCTTAAGATAATTGTCTCATTTTTCTAAGGGGATAGAATGGTTATCTTTGGTTTTACGGACAAGAACATTCCGCCAAAACTTTTTGGGCGTGAGTTTAGAAAGGTGGATAAGATCACCCTGTCTTTTATTAATTTATGATATTTTCTTCCTCTTGATAATATTTTTGTATATATTGATAGTATGAAGCTTAATGAGTTCATTAGGATCGACTCTGATCGCTTTCCTGGAAATTTCACAATCTTTATCATACCATGGATTGGAAATTATATTCGACTGCTTAAACGAAATCTCATTAGAAAACTTGCTAATGGTGTTGGAAAGGATAGTACTGAATGGCCTCAACCCTCTATTTTGTTTTGCCTAACTCCTCCATTGTCCATCTAGGGTTTTTAAGGGCATTTTTCTTGGTTTCATGACCTCCACGATTAAATAATCAACAAATCTTGTATCTTGACTCTCGTACACCTTCCCCTTTCCTTAATATACCTTCATCAACACTTCCCATCACTCTTATCCCTCAAAATCATCATTTTTCTACAAAGCCTAATCTATTGCCACAATTTGACACTTTTTTAGACTAGGCCTGTGTTTTTCCCTTTTGGACCCCTTCCCCTCACTCAATTATTGAAATTCCACTTTGCCCTACTCTCTAACATCTATCCCTGTTCCCAAAAATTTCCCCAAGAATTTAGATAAACCTTAACCCCTTCATTCCCCTCCCTCTACAAGACAGTCCTAAATTCCCTACACCAAACCCTAATTTCCTCTTCCAACTAAGCTAGGGTTTGCCATGGAAAAGAGGATTAGGAGAAAAGGATCCACATTGTAGGTCATATCAGCAAGCATAGAGTCATACCAACTCATAAACATCATGCCTCCATCATTTTCCAAGAACTCATTCCAAGAGTCAAGCCATTTGTCACACTCAGGGCCAGTTTTGCTTCAAACTATGTTTATAACCAAACATAGATGAATTTGACAATAGCGAGAGAGTTTTTTTTCCATCATAGGCCCAAGAAGAAAAACCTCCTTCAGTTTTTACACACGTATCATGGTTTAGAATCAATGTCAAAAATACAAGTGTCCCAAGAGAATTTCTGCACTGCTGGAGTGAACTTGGGAAAATTAGGTTTTCTCAAAGCTGGAGTGCCCAAATGACTTCTGTGATGCATAAAATGAAAACTAGACTTGAAGATATTTCCAATGAGCTATCATGAGTTCAATTTGGATTTGAGGAAGGCATCCAAAAGTGGTATGCAACATCACTTTGCATTTTTGCACCATCATTCAGCATTTTTTGACCAGTCTTGGGAAAAGAAAATTTTGACAAGACAAATCTACTTCAATCATAACAAAAATGGTATATTTGGAAATTAGACAAGTTAATATTTCCAACGAGCTATCACGGGCCCAATTCCGACACTGGGAAGGCCTCCAAATGCCCTCTGGAAAATGCTGCTGCGCTCCTGGAAAGTTTTTCCCATATAAATTACACATGGCGCTACGCTCCTGGGAGATGGTGCTGTGCACTTGGCCAGGAGGGCTTCCTAAGAAAAGTAACCCCTCAGAACACTTCAAAGCCCTTTCAAGTTTTCTCCAAGGTTTTCTAAAGCTCTAATATAGGTGAAATCAAATGAAAATAAGGTGAGCTCATGATTATCCAAAGTGTTGAAAGATCTTCAAGGACCTCCTAGTTCAGATCATAAAGTCTGCAAAAAGACAGTTGCCTATCTTGAAAGCATTTTTGCAGGAATGCTTTATTATGGTCAAAGGAATAAAGCATAGGGTTGAGTGTTCAAAATGAAAAGCCAAATATGATCATGAGGCTACTGTTATGTAACTAAAAATGTCAAACTCCTAAAAATGTCAAGGAGGGAAAAATCAACATGTCCTAGGAACCTGCAAGCAATCAGAAATGGCCAAAGAAAGTTAGCATGCAGGCTAGTAAAGCTATGATGCTTGTCAAATATAGATTTATCATACCTAAGGACCAAGTGAGAAAGATGAAAAACAACCTTTTCAGTCACCCATCAAGCCAAATCACAGTCTAATCTCCAAGCTGAGAACAAAGAGGTTTAATAAAAAAAGGCCGCCATCATTGCAAGTGTTTACGGTCGTTTAAAAAGTTTTAAGCATGTCCCAAGGATTAGAGGAAAGAGAGTTATTTAGAAATTTTCTTGGCACTCATTGACTGAAAAATGATTAAAAGGTAGAAACAGACCAAAACATAGTGAAACATGGTGACCCAAACAAAACATTTGCACAACAAGTTTTCAAAGACATCAATAGGCCAAAGGAAGTCAAAGTTCACCTTGTCTAAAAACTAAAGATCAGTTCACCTCAAAATATTTCAGCATCATGCATACTAACAAGGTGAGAAGGTTAAGTTAAAGTTTCCTAGTGTAAATCACACATGTTGTTGAATATGTCACTATGCATTCATCACAAGAGGTGTCAAAGTCAGTTTGTCAAGTCTTCAAAAGATCAAAGGGAGAAGCCATCTCAAGTGTTTCCATCCACTTTCAAGTAGAGAATACATGAAGAGTATCAGTGTAAGAATGTGAAAAGAGGCTTAAAACAATTAGAAGAAAGTTAGAAGATTTGAAAAATATGAAAAATTGAGTTTTTGAGTTGAAACTGGCAGAGTTTTTTTTGGTGTTGCGCATCTGGAACTTCCTCCTGTGTATTTTTACACAGGGCGCTGCGTGCTTGCATTTTTCGCCCGATAGGCCCGGAAATGTGACTCGACCACTTGCACGCGCTGCGCTCCTGCTTTCTGCCCGGAGGTGCCCAACACCTGCGTGCAGAGGAGGCCCACCATTGTGCAGGCTCTGCCTGGGAGACCCACCATCATGCAGACTTTTCCTAGGAGACCCACCATTGTGCAGGCTTTGCCTAAGAGACCCACCTTCGTGTAGACCTTGCCCAGGAGACTGACGCTGTGTGCAGAGGTGACCTGATGCACTCCTACGCGTTCAGGAGCTGCTCGACCCTCATGCAGAAAGCACCCAACTGGCCCGTGTTGTGTTCCTGGGACTTTTTTCGGCTATAATATTTTGAAGGTAACAACCATGAAGAAGATAGTGATGACAAAGAGGAAGAAAAAAATGACCAAGATGAACATGGCAGTCATGAAAAAGTGATTATGATGATGCAGAGTTAGTTGAAAGTAGTGAAGAAGACAAAGAAGGCCAAGTTAGTGAGCTAGGTAAAGATGAAGAAGTAGATGACAACCAAAGAAACAAAATAATATTTTGAGGAACAAAATAGTCAAGATGAAAGAGAAAACAATGAGCCTAATGACAGTGATAAAATGGATAGTGACAAAAATGGAGATAACAACGAAGAGACAAAGGCAGATTTAGAAGAAGAAGACAGTATGCATGATAGTAAGGCACATTCAAATAGTAAATGAGGTACAAATGCAAGCAGTGATACAAAGGCAAAGCTTGAAAGTGAACACAGTGGGTCAAATAATGAAGAGAAGGACAATCATGAAGATGAAAATGCATCAAGCTATGATGAAGACACCTCTAATCATGAAAACACATAAATTGACAATGAAGATGATGATAATGTAAGTATGGACGCTGAAAATGTAGGAGACTTGGAAGAAGATAAAAATGATGAAAATCGTGACAGTAATACTAGCATGGGAGGAAATGAAAATGCCTCTCAAGAAGGCAAGCAAGGGTCAAATTGAAGAAGGCTCAAGGCAAGCTCCCGACACCAAAAGAGGAAAAAGACCAATATAGGCTTGGAATATTAGCCCAAGCTTCTCTATAGGTCCCCCAGGACCCATGAGGCACCTACCTACCAAATTTGGGAGAAATTGAACAACTTTTTGTTTTTTGCAAAATTTTGAGGCTAGGAGCGCAACACACCCTGTGCTGCGCTTTTTCCTAGGGAATATTAAAGAAGAAAGGTTTACATTTTTGGATTCCTCATCATGAGAAGAGCATGCTCACCAATTTTCAGCTCAATTGGAGTTGTTTTGGTCTCCCAAAACGGTAAAAAACACTCATTTTTTCACCATTCTGCCCACTTTTATGAGCATGTGCTGTGCTCCTGGAAGTCTTGGAATTTTCACTTTTTGGATAACTTGAAGAGGTCATATTGAATAAATAAAGGTAGATATGGAAAGTAGAGTTCAAGGGATTTCCAACGAGCCATCACGAAGCCTTTTCTGACATTGGGAAGGCCTCCAAAACACTGCTGCAAAAGACCTATTTTTCATGTCTCTACGCTGCGTTCCTGGCCTAATTTCCAATTTTGACACAGTGTGCTGCGCTCCTGTAGGTGACTGGGAAGAATTTTCATTTAGCAAGTTTTCATATGCTTTTCAGGGCCTAAAAGTCAATTTAATTACTATATATGGCCATAAAAGATATTTGTTAGATATTTTTTTCCTTGAGCCTTGCAAGGCCTCAAGGACAAGTTAGGATATTTATTGTTGGCCAATAGGCTTCTAGATTCTCTAGTAGGCTTTCCTCTTCCTTGCTTGTTATATAAGGCACGAGGATTCATTGTAAAGAGTTGGGACTTGATGTGTTTAAGAGCAATACACGGTTTTTGGAAGTTGAGGAACAATTTAGTGTTGTGGAGCTTGTGGATGATTTGCCTTGATTGATGGTGATGAAGGCTTGCTTGCAGGATCCTTGAGTTTAGTTAATGGTGATGTATCTCTCATATGTTCATGTTTTTTCTTGTTTTCCATATTTCCATCTTTCTATATTGCAATAGATCAGAAGAGTATAGGATGAGAAATGTTGCTTGAGTCACCTCAATCCTCCTGTTAGCTATTTTTTTCATGTTTTCTTCTGCTAGGTTAGCTTAAAGAATTCTTCATTGCTCCTTAGGCCCACCTAAGCTTGTATATTTCATTGTTGGATTAATATGCTAGTTTATAAACATGATTCATGGTAAGCCTTGCTTGTTTAATGCTATCTAAACTCTGTCTTGAAATCTCTCTTTGATGTATTGATTGATAGGTTAAGTCAAAGAGGTCTTGTTTCGATCTTGCCCTTTGAATATGCTTATCAGTTTGCTTTGAAGTTATTTATAGTTTAAAGAATGATTTTTAGGCATTTTCTCTTACTTTATTGATGCTATTTGTCTCTTATATGTTTTCTAATATTGAAAGTAGAATAATTCAAGTTAGATAAGTTGTCTTACTTCGTTTTCTCCACTGGATTGTATATCTTGAATGTGTATTTGTTTAAAAGTATTGTTATTGAGAAAATAGTACGCCCTATATCATAACTAGTATTTTTTTCTTATCAGTATTCAAGATCTCTCTGTTCATAAGTATTTGACAAAGGATTCTTAACTTCCCTTTGCCCTACCTTGGTTCCCAAACTTAATGTCCATTTCACCTCATACATAAAATTTAAAGATGCATTGAATACACTAGATTTTCCCTGTGATGTACCCAAATTCACTATCGAGATATCAATACCTTCATAGAATCCATTGCCCAATTGATTTGATAACCTATCACTCCACCTATCCTACTTGATCATCTAACCCCAACCAAAACAAACAAAAAACCTACACTTGACAACTAGCCTAAAATCAACTATCCAAAGCGAACAAGTTCACATCCTTCGCGCATAATAGAGAGAGCCCTCTCTGAGTCTAGGAAGGCTAGGTCTTAGGACTCCAAATATTGGTCTGATGTTACCTTGTCATTTGGTTTATCAATATTCCAAATCACGTGACACTAACATAATGGCGATCACGGTGGGACTTTGAGTCAAAAACATCCTATGTATCCCTTAGGAACTCTCAAATCTCAGTCAAA
The DNA here is from genome assembly GCA_034641835.2 of Pinus albicaulis. Taxonomy (NCBI): domain Eukaryota; kingdom Viridiplantae; phylum Streptophyta; class Pinopsida; order Pinales; family Pinaceae; genus Pinus; species Pinus albicaulis. Next base: position 29,301 of record JAXQQM020087860.1, read on the forward strand.
TCGTAGAAAACTCAAACTGTCAACCATAGAGTAGAATCTGGTTGTTTCACCATCCTAGCAAAATGATGACTCAGCTACAGGATACTCATACAAACCTTAGGGCTACATAAAGAAACTTAGAAAACCCCAAAACATCCCTAGATTGGTTTTTGTCAGCATTGGTGATGGACCATAGACACATATCTTCAAAACAACTAAAAAAATCCACCTGACGACTCCACTGGCCTCTATTAGGCCTATTACTTCACTAGTACTAATAAACTCCCCTGGAAATTCATTGAGCAATCCTAACCATGCTGATTGTGGAAAGCAAAGTTCAAATCCTCCACCTGGCGACTCCACAACCTTCAATAGACCTAATGACTTCACTGGTAGAGAACTATAGACTGGTTGAAAAGATACAATGACCTCTTTCTGATTTACAAACATGGATCCAAAAATACAACGAAGATATGCCCCAATGAATAGAGCTCATATCCCTGGATTCCCACACAAAATGCCTGAAATAAATTGGATGAAAAACCTACCTATCTTTCAAGATGAAAAAGTTGATGACCCTTTGTTACATCTCATCAAATTTCATATACACATATGGAGGTTAAAATTTGAATGGCATGAAGACTGCCTCATGAAAATGTTTATGGTAACATCAGAAGGTAAGCCAAGAGATTGGTATGAACGGATAGAACCTGGCATCTTGTTTTCATTAAAGGATTTCCACAAGATATTTCTTAAGTACTATATAGGGTATTTTCCATCTCTATCATTAGCTGAAAACTGTTGTGATCAGTCTTAGGACATCATACAATACCTTTTAGATAGTGATGAAGATTTAGGAAACTCGCATCCTGAAGATCTCTTAGCAGAAATCCATGAATTTCATTCTCAAAATAACTATCATAACAACCTAGAGGAGTTATTTGAGGAATAAATCAATCAAGAAATAGAAGGAAACCCACAAGATCTCTCTAAAAGCACAAGTAATGATTTATTATCCCTTCTAAGTGAGGTTCAAGAAGACATTCAGCCTCAAAATCAGCTTTCACAAGAAAGAGAGAGCTACTGTACTTCTATCCAAAGAAAGAGAAAAATGCCTCCTCTTTTAACTGAAGATGAAATAAATCAAATGCTATGTTAGCCATCAGTATTTTTTACATGTTAGTGATGACTATATCTTCAGCTGAGTTTTCTAGAAACTGATTTCCTTATGTCAATATGTCATCCAGAAAACCATCCGCCCTGGATTCGCCCTCAGCTCTTTCAGAACAACATTCGCCCTGCATTCGCCCTCAGCTCTTGCAGAACAGCATTTGCCCTCAGCATTCGCCCTCAGCGTTCGCCCTCAGCTCTTGCAGAACAGCATTCGCCCTCAGCTCTTGCAAAATGGTAAGTTCTTACTGCAGGCCCTTCCTCCTATAGTAGGGTTGACTCTATTTGGGTTTTTTGGTCAATTCCATTGGATTGTGTTAGGCTGTATGGTTCTCTCTAGATGTCAAGAATCAAGATTCAATACCCTCTATTATCTTCATCACCCAATACAAGATTTAAATTTTTCCCAAAGAAGCGCTTATTAATTTGGCGGCCATTATTTCTCCCTGCTTTAAAAACCCTACATTTAAATGAAAACAAGCATTGCATTTCAACTACAAAAATCTATTAGTGTTCAAATGTACATGTGTGCATCACTTGTGTAGGGTATTCCTTTCCACTTTCACATTATCCAAGAATGTGTGCAGTATAGTTCATATTTTTTGTGATTTAGATTATCTTGAAAAAGGAAAGGTAAATTATTTCCCATGGAAAAAGAAAGTTTTCCCTTTTTACTACTGGAAATGGTACAACAAAGTTCCATTTCTACCCGAAACTCCTATGAAACAGGAACCAAATAAAGGCCATGTCCTCAATGGAGATCATTTGGCTTTGAAAATGGCCATTGCACCGTGTTGTTTCTTATATTACATCACGATAGTTTCTTAGGTCATTTCTTGTTTCTTGAGATGAAAAACAACTAAAGAAATCGTGAAGATCCTTTCAAGAAATAAATGACCATTTCTCAATCATATCTCAACTATTTTTTATTTATTCAGTGGTTGCTTACTTTGAGAGAAATTTGACACTTTTATAAGGAATATAACATAAAAACACAAAATGGGAAGGAATTGATGAGGTAGATGACCTTTAGTTGTTGTCAATTAAGAATTGATAATACATGATGCATGTTCTGTACTACAAACTAGATTCCTTCCTGGAGTTAGGACACGGAGTATTGAATCAAAGTTGTAGTTTCTAACTTCTTGTATTGGTTCATCAATCTTGAAATTCAGACATTGCATGTCTTCATTTCTTCATGTTTGAATAATTTGCATCATATCGTACAATAGGAAATTAGGAATTATGATTATTACTACTTTATGGATATGTTAAGTTACTTTTAAGTTTGCATGGTTTAATGTGAAATTATTCTAGTCCCCAAACACATATAATCAAGGAATTATAACGTGATTTCAAACATTAAATATCAACAAAATCGTTTAAAGGATATTGAAAGGAAAAAGGTGATGGAAGATAGAAAGTGCCTTACTTAAATGATCTAAGGATTTTTCAATAGTTGCTCCAAAAGCTTCACTTCAAGGCCCTTCAAGATCATCTCCAACAATGCTATACCATCAGCTTCAACAATGTTGCTCCAAAAATGTCCTCAAGGTCTTCACAACAAGTTTACTAGAAGTTTCTCCAACAATATATTCAATAAGGTCTTCATTGTCAACTCGTCTCTTGTTTGGGTGCTTTAATGTGCAATGACATGTTTCCAGGACTGAATTCAATGCAAGGCATATTTGAAACTCTAACTCTGTCTTCCGGTGTCTTATTAGAAATTATTTTAGTTTTCATTTTGTGTTTTCAAGTTAGATATTGTTTTCAAGTTCTTACATTTATAATTTTATTGCAATGTGGCAGACTGATCAGAGCAGTGCAGGAACAACCCCGAGACGGGATGATCGCGGAAAGAGGCCAGCGGAAGAACATGTAAAGTGCCAGCATTGCTCTATCTTCAAGTATTTTAGTTATTTACATAATTGAAATAATATTAATTTTGTTCAAATATGTAGACACCTAGCCATGGTACACCTGATGATTCCCTCTTTGAGGAAGAGCTTTCTTCATCCCTATCTCCAGTGTTCTTGTTGCGAAAAAAGGCACGAAATGCAAGGTCGGAATTTAATACTTTGATAGACGCACCTCAAACACCTGAAACAGAAGAGAAGATAAAACAACTTATGATCCAACTAGAAAGATATCAGGTAGTAATAAAAAGTCAAAAGGATATTTTTTTTGTTCTGCATGAGATGAATTGTGATAGTTTGATTTTTAATTTTTACATTGACTAAACTAACAAAAATTTCTTTTGTATGTAGCGTTTTCTGGCATTTGCTGAACTCGGTGTTGGTGGTAGTGGGACACAAGGGAAAGAGATTTCCCAACAAACCTCTCGTACACCTTCTACTCCTTTAGGTGCTAGCCAAGAAACACACCCTGCCCAAACAGACACCCAGCCAATCGCTAAACGTGTTGGCAATGATGAGGCTGATATGGCCAACTACATTATTGCGTTTCCTGGAGCTACACGTGTCAGCTCCACAGGGACCATTAATGGCACGTTGTTGGTGAACGATGATGGTGTCCCTATAAAGCATGTACAACTCCCAGGTAAATTTTAATATTTTAACTATTTCATGTACTTTATCTAAAACATATTTATCATGATTTTTATTTTTAAATTAATGATAATATATTTTTTTCTGTGTAGGAAACAATGAGTTCTACAGGTTTTTGGAGAGCCATGCGTTGGTAATTTTTGGCCCAACCATACACACAAGGTGGAATTCCCAGAATTCCAACCTGAAAAAAGAACTTCTAGATTATCTAGAAGCCCTTTTTGGGGTCGGCACATTTGACAGAACAGCGGTGGCTCGGGTAGCCGGCAAATATTTGAAATATACCAGGGAAACCTATAGGACGCAATTGAAATTTAACCCTAGATATGAGCGTCCTCTCACAGTTCCAGAGAGTGAGTGGAGAGCACTCATCCATGACGGAAAAGAGAAAAGGGCAAAGAAAGAAGGAAAAATGCCAACTGGACCCACAAGG
>JAXQQM020065215.1:0-64359 GCA_034641835.2 Pinus albicaulis
CAGGTATTGATTTAATATTTTAAGTTATCTATCCTATAGCTTCCCCAGAAATATGAGGGAAATCCTAATAAGAGTATTTGTACTTATTTTGCAGTATAAAACATTTTAGGATCCTGTATACTGTCACAGGGGTCCAAATTTAATTGACAGGAAGTTTACCATTATTAAAGGAGCTGCTAACACATATAGTTGCACAGTGCTTATATCAGCATATTAAAAGCAATAAAAACTTCGTTGACATCGATTAGATCTTCTTGGAATATTAAGCATCGACAAAATTTAATATACTCCTTTAACATTTAGCGAGTAAGTACGTTCTGAGATGATAAACAATAACCCAAAAGAAAGAGAAAATATAAAAGAGACTTCTCTGCATATAATAGATTCGAGCAAAAAGGGAGGAGTCAAACGAAAAACTCAACCGAAGGCACACGAAACGAAATGCACATATTTATACGACCCAGTTCAGAACTAATGTTAACTCATCCTGAAATAAGGTAGTATGAGTATCAACTGTACAAAAAAATGAGTGCCAAATGTAAAATAGAAATTCCACGAGTCATTTCTGAGATTCAGTTCGCCCTTGGTCGGCTGAGTTCAGATATAATCACGCACAGAGAAAATGAAACTGAGCGAGCTTAGTCGCAATGTTCGAAGTGGAACTCATAATGGTTCAACGTCTCTATACCAACCGCACGACTGCGGCTATAAGAACAAAAAAAACAAATTTAAATACTTTCTATAGCAACATGAGGCAATCTGTGCGAATATCGTTGGAAAAATCGGAGAACCTGTATAAGAACGAATGAAGGAGATAAGTTGAGTGAAGTCGTCAGAAACAACGAAAAGGATTGAAATGCCTTAAACCATAGCAGACTTTATATACCTACAAGGAACAGAGGAAATTTCTGTTAGAGAAATTCTGATCCATAATAGAAAGTGTCCACCGAATGATGAACAAAAAAAAAATGTGTACAGCATACCTGGGGTAGCGCGAGAATCGCCAGACCCACACTTCCTGGAATGAACACAGCAATAAGAGGAGAGTTAAATGCAATTGCGCATGACAAAACATAAGTCACCCCTACAAAACTGAGTTGTGCTTCAACCTTGATGGCTACCTTGTCACGCCATGAATGGACCAGGCCTTTCGCCTTCATACGAAAGCTTCTGTTCTCCATCGTGAATTCTGGGAGGACACCCAAGTCGTTGGGGTTAATAAATCATTTTATTCAGAAGACAGGAGCAAATGGCACGGTATTAGCCGACCCATATATTCTTTCCGAGTCCTCCATTCAACCCACAGCAAACGAAAATATGTAAGACGGGGAGAAGAAAACCATTGATTAAAAACGATAATACCTATTTCGCTGAAGAAATACTGTGAATAATTTCAAGAATGCCCTCGTGAGGATTTCCCTCCTACACGATTGACGTAATGAAAAAACCAGACTGTGGAAACAAGCCGAGAAGCATCGTCACTAAAATTGTTCCATAACAGAATTCAACAGCCAGATGAAAAAAAACAAACCATACTTAGTATGGTCCAGTGCATGATCGCTTGGTAGAAACCCTCGACGTGCCATTCTGTGCAAAAATGGTCCGGAGAGAAAATGATGAACGCCACCAGAGCAAAATGAGGTTCTGGAATGAAAAAGACAGGAACTAATAATGGAGTAGGAAACCCTAACTCCATTAAAATCAAGCTGTCCACGTGTAGGGAGATAAACGTAGGAATGACTCGGTTTGGGATTGGCGCCTGCGTAAGTCAAGGGAGAGTACATCCAGAGATCCCGAGAGGGATTGTAACATTAAACTCAAACATAGCGTGAGCTGAACGATATATTTATCAAACCCGAGGGAAGGATTTTAAATTATTTATTCAAACCCCTTTTTACACCAAATCGCGTGAAGGGTAATCCAGAGTTCAGACTCGTAGTACATAGCGCCAATCAAAAATTATGGAGGAACCAGAAATTGAATGCGGATAACCCACAGCGTCCCGATGGATAAATCGATATTCGAACCCTACCCTAGGGTTCAAAACAATATCAATCATATACGAATACAATGCCAGCGTATCAAGTGGAGTATTACGTGGCTTGGGCCAACGTCGACCTATGATAATTGATGACAAGGTCGATTAGGGTTATAGATCTCATTTGATTTTAACAATAAAAGGAGAGGTTTGATGTTATAATGTACAAGTTCAATACCTCGACTAAATCTTATATAATATCCAATGGCTAATTAAAATGGGAAAACATTGTGTAGAGGTATTATATGAGGAGGATCATATGATTAATTGCTCCAAGGAACAAGAAAAAGGGGATGAAACACAATGATAAATGTAGGTAGTTAACATGGTCATTGTGGTAGAATGTTATCACTGAATTTTATGTCTTTGCACCAAGGAAGAGTATGGCAGTGTAAGAGTAAAAATGAACCAAGTTAATTGTGGTAGAATGTTATCACTGAATTTTATGTCTTTGCACCAAGGAAGAGTATGGCAGTGTAAGAGTAAAAATGAACCAAGTTATATTACATCTGCGAAAAAAAAAAAAAAAATTGATGGCGAGAAAGGGATATGTGACATTTTTACCACAACATTCTTGTTAAGGATAATAAATCGGGGAGGGGTGGTTACACTATTGAAATTTGCTACCCAAGAGTTACAAATTTTAGACTCGCCTTTGATCCGTAGGTCCTTGTGACAGATAAAAAAAAAAAAACAAAACATAATTTAGGGCCATGTTCGTGTAAGTTTATGACCTAAAAAATTGTAAATTAGCTGCCAAGATGGAAAATTGTGCTTGAAGCTAGTGGAAGAGGTGGATCACCACCAATATCCACCTAGATCAAATATGTTCATCCTTTGAAGCAAATTTAAATTGGACCCCTTTCCCAAGAAAAAAACTCTTATTGCTTTTTGTGAGTTTGATTGAAAGATTGATTTTAAGGATTTCATTTGAAATATTATAAGGAGTCTATTTATTGACATTACCTATAAATATTAATAAATTCTGTAACACGATGAATACATATAATGAAATATGTCATAATGGTTGGATAACATCACAATAAGATTTAACCTTTGTTGAAAATAACAATGTAACATAACCTTTAATAGATATCTTACTTTGAGACAACAAATAAATAAAGTAAACGTCAACATAAGAGAAACACGATGAACATTGTAATGTTACATTACCATAGTGAACCATAGTTAAATATACTCAACATGGTCGACCATACGCATCCATGGATAACCATGTCAAGTTGTAGTCAACCAAAGAGAAAGTAAACTTAATAAAACCATGGTCATTAAACCATAATAAATGTAAACATACCATAACTGTAAATCAGAGTCAACCATGACTTTATAATAGAAAACAAAAAGTAAAATTGATCTATTTTATACCAAGAATATAGTAAAGGGAAGCAATATTAATGGAAACAAAATAAACATAAATTTTAGTAGAACATCATTATAGTGAGAACCGAATTATAATAAAAAATCAAGTATCAAAATCCTGTAAGACAATACCAACTAGCTCAATTAGTGATATAGCATGCTCAAAAGGTATCCATGAGAATTAAAAGGTTTTCCAAGTAATGCAAATCCTATGCAAGATTTATTTAATCGTAGGGTAAAAAATTTAATTTTTAAGCCCTTTAAAATGTGTCAAAAGTTTAGAACCTAAAATATTAGAAAAAAATGCAGAATAATTGGAATAATCCATAATGAATTACCAAAAGAAGTTGTTGGCCACAAGCAAGTTAGACATATTTTGAATATACTCAATATTAGCAACGATATGTCAACAAAATATTTCCAAAGATAATCATTATTAATTGTGGGTCACTATGTTTAATCATATACAATCATAGCAAACCATTCCATCCTAGTCAACCATAATCAACATTATCACACCTAGTTACCCATAGTCAACCATAGTCAACCATAGTCATATGTGGTTACCTATAGTTCCTAATCCCCTGTCCCCATATTTCCCAAAGTAAAATAAACCTCCTAATTACTTCAATGAAAATATTTACTCTAATTTATATTATCCCCCCCCCGCCTCCTCCCCCCCAAAAAAAGGATTTTTCTAGCTTAAAATAAGGCACATGAAAAATCACCCTATAATATTAGTACAGAATAGTCGCTACATATATTTTGGTGTAGATCAAGAATTTAAAACTAATGCAACAACTTAGTGGTCCATTTCTCGATCATATTTCCAACAAATTAGACTACAATGTCTCAAAACCCCATATGATAGATACCTAGTATGCCACATTAGATATTTTATTTTGTATCATACTTCAAATATATTCTAAACCCAAAATCACAAGAGTGGTAATTTCCATGTTGATTATTTCAAAAAACACTGACAAAAGGTGATACATTAAAATGAATAATCTAACCTAATTACCTCCTATAAAATAATATTAATTTCCCATAAAAATGCTACCTTCTATATTTTATTTGACAGAACATGTTATTAATAATAATAATAATAATAATGACAATCAATTCTAGGTCACTATGAAGGGAGACAAAATTTATGGAGCATGAGATATTTATCACAACATTATCCCTTCCACGTGGTTTTATATCCCACACGACTGTAACACCCCCAATTTCTGTGTTGAATTTGAAAAAGTTAGACATTTGAACTCTAATCCTAAGGGGAGTGGACCCCAAAGGATAAGTATGTGTGAATGTAATTTAATATTTAAATTGATGAAATAAATAAAATGATTGTGCATATTGACCAAGATGAGAATTAGAGATCACTTGCCAAAATCCATGAGGATGGATAAGGCAATAAATCCCCACCATCTTTCAAAAATCCTTGAAAGAAATTAATTTAGATTTGAGGAGGAATCTAAATTTCCCCAATGATGAGGAAAGTAGTTGGGAAGAGGTAATAAAAGCTGGAAAAGCTGAGGAAAAGCATAAAACAACTTTAAAGAGTCCCAAAATGGGAAGCCTAGGCTAAACAGGAAAGAAAGCATCCTGCTATTCTGGACGCAGAATTAGAAACATGCTTTGGGGAAATATGAGCTTAAATAAGCTGCTCCTAAGCAGATCAGAGGTTGATCTGTGATGGAGGTGATCTCAGCTCGGGGGTGAGTTTTGGGAGACAAAGAGGACTCTAAGGTTGGGAGGTTGGTCATTTGCAATAGTGGTATGTTTCTGAAATTCTTGTTTATTTTGATTTATTATGGTATGAATTGACTACATATAAAATTTAATGGAATGCTATGATTGATTTTAGTACTACATTTAACAGAATCCATCTTAAGGCATTCACCTTCCAGATTCTGTTTAGTTGTAGACCAGTAATCTATAGAGTAGAAACCCCCAGAAACTTTAAACCAAAGACGATTTAAATCTGAAGGTACTTAGTCTCCACAGATAATTAAATATTAACTTGTTTCACATATATATACAAAGGTGAAATTATATGCTCATATGTATGCTAGAAAAATATTGTAGCAGAATTGAAAATTTACATGGTACAATAAAAGAGAAGCAAAGACATTAGAATATGTATTTCGAAATTTTTATAGCTCAAGAAGTAATTCTACTCTATAGAAGTGTTATAGCATTTATAGCATTTATTGTGTATATTGCATTCTTTAATCTACCTCTAACCCTTGAAGTAAATATCATAGCAAAAGACTTAACCTATAATTAAGGTACACTACTCAATTAACTATCGAATACATATATATGCATCAAAAATATATATATATATATATATATATATATATATAAGAGCCGAGAGCTAAAACAATAGCTCATTTTAACAACGATTATAAATGAGTAGTTTGGTGGAAGAAATATATATATGAACCATATATCTATGTGAATTAATGTATGGTCAAACTATATTAAATCATGGTGGTTATTTAATTTACTATGCATTGGGCTTGTTTCAATTCAATACCTCTGATTGTACAGACATTAATGTTCCACGGCATTTTAGGTTCTTTTTAAACATGAGATGTAATGAACAGATGTAAAAATAAAACGATGATATATTTTAAACCTGTAGTTTTAAACATGCATGTGAATACATATTATCTATATTCATATCATATTCATATTATCTATCATATGAATATTATATATCATATGAATATTCATATTTTAAAGGATGATAGATAACAGACGCAACAATAAAACTACGAAATTACGCGAAGATAGCAAGGGCTGAGTACCCAACCTTTACGCAGGGTATCTATGTCCATATGTCGCAGGTGGAAAGTTTTTATATACCAGAAGGTATTATATTGAATTTGCAAAGGCAGTGTAGCCTTGTCTATTTTCTTGAAGAGCGTTACTAGTATTAAAAACAAAAGAAACACAGAGGGCGCAATCGTGTTAGGGAAGGGAGTTACCGACGTGGGAGCTCGGCTTTTCCCCTGGCGTGGTTCGTTAGTCATCTTTGCCATCTACAACGAAGCCAATCGAAATTGTTTGGATTCGACTGGCCAATACGCCGCTGACAATAGTTACAATTTAGATAGGGCGACGAAAGAATAAAACCTATCCATAATATAGGTACTGACAGTTAGTACTGGATATCAACAATACTAGAGTTCTGAAATGCAAGAAAATAAATCAGAGGCATAAATCTCTGCAATTGTATGACAAAAACTCGAGATTGACCTATGCGTAGGGTTTGCATTCTACCCTGGGATCGCATTGATTTAAAACGAAAAAAAATAAAAATAAAAACCAGAAGTCAATACGCCATAAAAAAAAAAACATATTAGCACGTCAGCCATAGGAAGGCTATCAAACCTGGACGCAAGGAAATTTGAGATCCCATGTCAGGACGTAGAAAAATATGCTAACGAAGGGTGCGGCGTGTAGCCAGGAGGAAAGCCTATTAATGGCTTCTATCCATGCAATGCGCACTGAGCGCAGCAGTAAGAGATCTGCAAAAGAAAACCCTTCTGAGTAAAATGACCCGTATTCACATCAAAGCGGACTACCAAAACCTATAATAAGAAAAACAAGGATATGTATGAATCACGAAGAGCGCGGCCAGAAAACCCCACCGTCTGCACCCTCTGCACAAAACAATCAGTAGATGATTTAGATACGGCATTACCTGACGAGATCAAAATGAGTTGCAGAACGTAAAGAACTATAGAAATCTTACGCTCGAACTCTCCACGGAGCAGGAGCCGATACCTTCAAGCTGACTTGGTATTCCTGCACCTAATCCACAGGGAAAGATCCGCGCCTTCGGTGAACGAATTGTGAATAAAGACAAACACAACAACCAGAATAAGATTCAACTGTAAACTGAGCCAGCTATATAGATAATAATCGGCGGAGGGAGAGGTGAGTAGCATCGAGTTGATGCCGCAGAGATAAATCGGAAGGGTAGGAGAAACCCTAATCACACTGCCCCAAAAAGTCAGAAAATCCCAAAGTCGATTTGGAAAAACCCAGCTTCGTCGACATAGTGGTACTCGGTGATGTAAATGAGTTGAAGACAAGGTACTGAGATGCAGAATTTGGCTCACATAGTACTGGGCCAGACTGGAATAACAAATGGAAGCGTTACACGCAAAATACTTGCTGGGCATGAGTCTGCAAATGCCGGCATCTGGTACTTCAATCTCATGAGCGAGACGCCGTCCCTGCGTACAGAACTATCAAAACATCAAAATGAAACCCACACGTTAAACCAGACCAGTCAGATCACCAAGCTATACTGCTATTTCCATCCATAATCAGTACGCATGGTGTGTACTATGCGTATAAAAACCAAATCGTATATGCACCGGTTCAAACAAAAACAATGATAATTCAATGCAAGAGGCAAGGCGCTCGGATTTGTATTATGCATAGACACCAATACGCATGACTGTTAACATCATTGCAGGCGGTAATATTCATATAAGTATAAACTAATAATAATCTACCCTGTCACGACGAATTAAAAAAAAAAGGTTGAACAGTAAAACAACGCCAACAAGTTTTATGATTAGGGTTAGGTATATATCGGGATTGGTAAGTCTCGACGTTTCATAATTAATAGTTGAATCACTGTTATATATATCAATAGTCCGGACGCCTTAAGCTCTGCGACGATAACTGATATGGACATAGACTCATCAACGTACGAAATTATTAGTATGTACACGCTGTATTATATACACAAGCGTTATTTCAACGTGTTGGCAAGGTATAGGAATATTATGTATAGTATATGCTTGGTACGGATTCAATTATATTATAAAATCGTATATATATGTGTTATATATATGCGGATTCAATTATATTATCAAATGGTATATAATTGTGTTATATATATGCGGATTCAATGATATTATCAAAGGGGGTGTTTTATATATATGTGTTATATATATATATATATGTGTTATATATATATATATATATATATATATATATATATATATATATATATATATATATATATATATATGCGCATTCAAATAATATTATCAAAGGGTATATATATATGTGTTATACATATAAGTGGTATATGTGTTAGATATATATGGGTTTTATGATGTTATTGAAAGATATGCATGTACATAGGGTCTATACTTATATTATATCTAGGGGGAGTATCCCATGTTAATATAGAGGGGGTATAGAATTTTATATACATGGTTTTAATGTACACATGGGGAATATTCAATGTTATTATGTAACACAAGTGGGAAAGAGATCCTAAAATTTAAATGAGATACTAGAGGGGTAGAGGAAAATTTAAAAGGATGGAAATAAAATCCAATTTCTGAACTTAATATTCAGACAACCAGGTAAATAAAAATGAAACCCCAGTATATATGTGGAAAGAAAAAAAAAAAAATTTCCTTAAATTGGAGGTGTTACAAATGGTATCAGAGCCCAAGTTACAAAACTGGGCTGTTGTTACTGTGCTCACTGAGTTCTGAATATTGTAGAAATTGTAGAAATTGTAGAAATTCTGAATAAATGAATATTGTAGAAATTGTTGTTACTTCTTTCAATTTCACTGACCAATATTATGAGTGTGTACAGTGGTGCTAAAATGGCCGAAGGTGGAGAAATTTATGTAGATCTGTGTGATGAGTTTGCTACACCAGATCCCAATGCCCCAGTAATGGCTATGTTGCACCGGTTGTAACGAGAATTGGCTGAACTAAGAAGCCAGAATGACATATTGTCATCAGCCAGTAAGGAGCAGGAAAAGCTCATCATAGAACTCACTTCCCGGAACAGCCAAGAAGGCGAAGGTTCCGGAAAGAGGAAGATGGATGAGTCTGATGAGGATAAGGCTGCTAGACATCAATATAAATAGAAAAGAGAATTGCAGGGGGAATTCCGAAAGATCAAACCTCCCTCCTATGATGGGGAGAAGGAAGAAGATGCTGAAGCTTGGTTGCTGAACATGATCAAGTATTTCCAAGTTTATGAATATGAGAGCAATCTGAAGGCCAGATTAGCTGTGTATCAGCTACAAGGAAAAGCTACACTGTGGTGGGAAGAGACAAAAATGGTGCATGCCATTGATGAAAAGACAGTTACTTGGGAAGAGTTTCAGGCTAAGTTCAAAAATCGATATTTGAACGAATGTTATTATGATGATAAAGCTAAAGAACTCCATGAACTTAGACTAGGACAACTCACTATCGATGAGTTTGTCACTAAGTTTACCAATTTACTAAGATATGTCCCTTACATTAGGGAAGAAAAGGCAAAGGTCCAAAGGTTTTTGAATTGCTTGCCTACTGTGTACAAGGAGAAAATTGAGTTTGACAACCCAAAGACAATGGATGAAGTGGTTAGGAAAGCAAGATTATGCTATCAACAGTTTAAAGGTAGGGCTGAACAAGGGAAGAGCTGGCTGAACAAGGGTGAGTTCAAAGGGAAAAGACAAAAACCAGCATATCTAAGGAATTTTGGCAGAGATCATCAGCGGAAAAAATTCAATAAACCAAAAGAAAGCCAAACTTCTCAGTCCCAAGTGGCTTCAAAACAAGTAGAAGGGAACAATAAAAAGGAAGGGACAGTCAGAATGAAGGAACCTTTGAAATGTTGGGGCTGTGGAGAACCCCATATGATGAGGGACTGCCCCCATCGAAATATACACATGATCAACAGAGAGCGAGAGGCAACAACAGTAAATGACATAGCTAGAAATATACCAACTATCAATGCAGCCTTAGAAAATCGGCAAGCAGAACATCAAGCAACCATGGTGGAAATGGAGGGTAAGATTTCTGACCTACCTGTTACTGTTTTGATTGATCCAGGTGCTTCCTTAAGTTACATTAGTCCTGGAATTGTAGAAAAATGTAAAATTAAACCTGAAAAGTTTCAGCAGTCATGGTTGGTACAGCTGGCCACTGGAACTAAGAGAAAAGTCACACATAAATTGCCGAAAACAGCAATACAATTAAATGGCTTTGCAACAGAAGTAAATTTGAACATCTTGCCCTTAGGATCCTATGATCTGATGATAGGAATGGATTGGCTGGAAAAGAAGAAAGCTCTGATGAACTGCTGGGATAAAACCCTGCATTGTGTGGATGAAGAAGGGAAACCTTTTACACTAAAAGGGAAACCAAAATCCATTTCAGTAAGACAAATATCAGCATTACAATTAAAAAGAACAGCTAGAAAAGGATACCAAGTTTATGCAGTACATGTGGAAGAAGTAGAACAGAGAACTGAAGAACATCTACTGAGTGAATTACCAGTGGTAAGGGAATTTAAAGAATTTTTCCCAGATGAGATTCCTCATCTTCCCCCCAAAAGAGAAATTGACTTTTCCATAGTTCTGGTGCCGGGAGCCACACCTATTTCCCGAGCCCCCTATCGAATGAGTCCGCCTGAACTCATGGAGCTGAAGATGCAGCTGCAAGAATTACTGGATAAAGGTTACATTAGACCAAGTGTGTCTCCGTGGGGAGCACCGGTTTTATTTGTGAAAAAGAAAGATGGAACTTTTAGGATGTGCATTGATTATCGTCAACTGAATAAGTTGACCATTAAGAACAGATATCCACTCCCTAGAATTGATGATCTTTTTGATCAAGTGAGAGGGGCCTCAGTGTTTTCCAAGATTGACTTAAGAACTAGGTATCACCAGCTCAGAATCAAGGAAGAAGACATTCGCAAAATAGCTGTTCGAACTCGGTATGGACACTACAAATTTGTAGTCCTACCTTTTGGATTGACAAATGCCCCTGCCACCTTTATGTGCCTGATGAACAGTGTGTTAAATAAGTATTTGGATAAATTTGTTCTGGTGTTCATAGATGATATTTTAGTCTACTCCAAAAACAAAGAGGAACACAAGGAACATTTGCGGATAGTGTTACAAACTCTGAAAGAAAATTAGCTATATGCCAAGTTCAGTAAATGTGAATTTTACAAGGATAAAATTCAATATTTGGGTCATATTATTTCTGAAAAAGGGCTTGCGGTTGATCCTGAAAAGATAAAAGCCATTATTGAATGGCCAGTCCCAACTGACGTTTCAGCAGTAAGGTCATTCATGGGGATGGCAGGCTACTATCGTAGATTTGTGGAGAGATTTTCTGCCATTGCACATCCCATCACTTCATTGCAAAGAAAGGGTGTCAAGTTCGTGTGGACTGAGAAATGTCAAATCAGTTTCGAACAATTAAAACAAAAAATTATTTCAGCCCCTATACTAAAAATTGTTGATGCCTTACAAGAGATGGAGAGAATTGTTAAACAAATACAAAGAAATATCAAGACATCACAAGATCGCCAAAAAAGCTATGCTGATAAGAAAAGAGTGCACCGAGAATTCAAAGAAGGGGATCATCTGTATTTGCGCATCAAACCCAAAAAGAGCACACTTTATGCTGGAAGTTGTGCAAAACTTGCTCCTAGATATTGTGGACCTTTTGAAGTTTTAGAAAGGGTGGGACCAGTGGCTTACAAACTGGCCTTACCCCCCCCCCATGTTAGATTTCATGATGTGTTTCATGTTTCGTTATTAAAAAGATATGTACATGATGCTTCTCATATAATTTATTGGAATGTTGTACAAGGTGTGGAACTGTATGAGTTTTTCCAGTAGCCGTGAATATATTGGGAGCGTGGAAGAAAAAGAATTGAGAAACAATGACAAAGGCCGCAGTAAAAGTGCATAGCGACGCATCAAGGAAGTACTTAGAAAGAGAATACGAAATGATGGAAAGATATCCATTTTTGTTTGAAAATAAACTGGTTAGTAAAGTAAAAACACCAAGATGGTGTTTATCAAGAGGTAAATATGTACCACCCCCAATTTCTGTGTTGAATTTGAAAAGTTAGACATTTTAACTTTAATCCTAAGGGGAGTGGACCCCAAAGGATCAGTATGGTGTGAATGTAATTTACTATTTAAATTTATGAAATAAATAAAATGATTCTGCATATTGACCAAGATGAGACTTAGAGATCACTTGCCAAAATCCATGAGGATGGATAAGGCAATAAATCCCCACCATCTTTCAAAAATCCTTGAAAGAAATTAATTTAGATTTTGAGGAGGAATTTAAATTTCCCCAATGATGAGGAAAGTAGTTAAGAAGAGGTGATAAAAGCTGGAAAATCTGAGGAAAAGCATGAAACAGCTTTAAAGAGTCCCAAAATGGGAAGCCTAGGCTAAACAGGAAAGAAAGCATCCTGTTATTCTGGACGCAGAATTAGAAACATGCTTTGGGGAAACATGAGCTTAAATAAGTTGCTCCTAAGCAGATCAGGGGTTGATCTGTGATGGAGGTGATCTCAGCTCGGGGGTGAGTTCTGGGAGACAAAGAGGACTCTAAGGTTGGGAGGTTGGTCATTTGCAATAGTGGTATGTTCTTGTTTATTTTGATTTATTATGGCATGAATTGGCTACATATAAAATTTAATGGAATGGTATGATTGATTTTTGTAACACATTTAATGTAGAACTACATACAAGTATCTACCTTCCGTATTCTATTTAGTTGTAGACCAAAGAATTCACAGAGAGAAACCCTTAAACTTTAAAAAACCAAGCGCTTAAATCGAAGGCACTTATCACGTACGTACAATTAAATATTAACTTGTTTCACATATATACAAAATAAGAAATTATATGCTCATATGTTTGCTAGAAAATTATCTAGTTGGGCATAACTGAAAATTTACATGGTACAATAAAAGAGAAGCAAAAGACATTAGAATACAGTATTTCAAATTTTCTAGCTCAAGAAGTACTCCACTTACAGAAGTGTTATATCATTTATAGCATTTATAGTGTATATTGCATTCTTTAATCTACCTCTAATCCTTGAAATAAATATTATAGCAAAAGACTTAACCTATAATTAAGGTACACTACTCAATTAAATATCAAATACATATATATGCAAAACAAAAAAAGATAAGAGCCGAGAGCTAAAACAATAGCTCATTTTAACAACGATTATAAATGAGTAGTTGGTGGAAGAAATATAGATATGAACCATATAACTATGCGAATTAATGTATGGTCAAACTATATGAAATCATGGTGATTAATTAATTTATCATGCATTGGGCCTGTGTTAATTCAATACCTCCGAATTGTACAGAAATTAATGTCCACGGCATTTTAGGTCCTTTTTAAACATGATATGTAATGAACAGAGGTAAAAATAAAACGATGATATATTTTAAACACGTAGTTTTAAACATGCATGTGAATACATATTATCTATATTCATATCATATAAATGTTATCTATCATATGAATATTATCTATCATATGAATACTCATATTTTAAACGATGGTAGATAACAGACGCAACTATAAAACTACGAAATGACGCGATGATAGCAAGGGCCGAGTACCCAACCTTTACGCAGGGTATCGATGCCCATATGTCGCGGGTGGAAAGTTCTTATATGACAGAAGGTATTATATTGAATCCGCAAAGACAGTGTAGCCTTGTCTATTTTCGTGAAGAGCGTTACTAGTATTAAAAACAAAAGAAATACAAATGGCACAATCGCGTTAAGGAAGGGAGTTACCGACATGGGAGCTCGGCTTTTCCCCTGGCGTGGTTCGTTAGTCACCTGTGCCATCTGCAACAAAGCCAAATGAAAATTTTTGGATTTGACTGGCCAATACGCTGCTGACCATTGTTACGATTTAGACAGGGAGACGAAAGCATAAAGCCTATCCATAATATAGGTCCTGACAGTTAGTACTGGATGTCAACAATACTAGAGTTCTGAAACACAAGAGAATAAATCAAAGGCATGAATCTCTGCAATTGTATGACAGAAACTCGAGATTGACCTATGCGTAGGGTTGCATTCCACCCTAGGATCACATTTCTTTAAAAATAAAAACCAGAGGTCAATACGACATCAAACCAAAAAACATATTAGCACGTCAAATTTGCTGTGGAAGGCTATCAAACCCGGACGCAAGGAACCGAGATCCTTACCGCCGTAGACGTAGAAAAATATGCTAACGGTATGGGTGCGTGTGTTTTGATGGTGCCTATTAATGGCTTCTATCCATGCAATGTGTACTGAGCGCAGCAGTAACAGATCTGCAAAAGAAAACCCTTCTGAGTAAAACGATCCGTATTCACATCAAAGCGGACTACCAAAAACCTATAATAAGAAAAACAAGGATATTAATGAATCACGAAGAGCGCGGCCAGAAAACCCCATCGTCTGCACCCTCTACACAAAAAAATCAGTAGATGATTTAGATACGGCATTACCTGAAGAGATTAAAATGAGTTGCAGCACGTAAATAACTATAGAAATCTTACGCTCGAACTCTCCACGGAGCAGGAGCCGATACCTTCAAGCTGACTTGGTATTCCTGCACCTAAGCCACAGGGAAAGATTCGCGCCTTCAGTGAACGAATTGTGAATAAAGACAAACACAACAACCAGAATAAGATTCAACTGTAAACTGAGCCAGCTATATAGATAATAACCGGCGGAGGGAGAGGTGAGTGGCATCGCGTTGATGCCGCAGAGATAAATCGGAAGGGTAGGAGAAACCCTAATCACACTGCCCCAGAAAGTCAGAAAATCCCAAAGTCGATTTGGAAAAACCCAGCTTCGTCGACATAGTGGTACTCAGTGATGTAAATGAGTTGCAGACGAGGTACTGAGACGCAGAAGTTGGATCACACAGTACTGGGCCAGACTGGAATAACAAATGGAAGCATTACACGCAAAATACTTGCTGGGCATGAGTCTGCAAACGCCAGCATCTGGTACTTCAATCTCCTCAGCGAGATGTCGTCCCTGCGTACAAAACCATCAAAACATCAAAATGAAACCCACACGTTAAACCAGACCAGTTAGATCACTAAGCTATACTTCTATCTCCATCCATAATCAGTACGCATGGTGCGTACTATGCGTATAAAAACCAAATCGTATATGCACCGATTCAAAAAAAAACATTGATAATTCGACGCAAGAGGCAAGGCGCTCAGATTTGTATTATGCATAGACGCCAATACACATGACTGTTAACATCATTGTAGGCGGTAATATTCATATAAGTATAAAATAATAATAATATACCCTGTCGCGACGAATTAGAAAAAAAAGGGTTGAACAGTAAAACAACGCCAACAAGTTTTATGATTAGGGTTATGCATATATCGGGATTGGTAGGTCTCGGCGTTTCATAATTAATAGTGAATCACTGTTATATATATCAATAGTCCGGACACCTTAAGCTCCGTGACGATAACTGATATGGACATAGACTCATCGACGTACGAAATTATTAGTATGTACATGCTGTATTATATACACAAGCGTTATTTCAACGTGTTGGCAAGGTATAGGTATATTATGTATAGTATATGCTTGGTGTGGATTCAATTACATTATCAAATGGTATATATATGTGTTATATATATATATATATGCCCATTCAATTAATATTATCAAAGGGTATATATATATATGTGTTATATATATAAGTGGTATATATATATATATAAGCAGATTCAATGATATTAACAAGGGGTGTTATATATATATGGGTTATATGATGTTATCGAAATATATGTATGTGCATAGGGTCTATACTTATATTATATCTAGGGGGAGTATCCCATGTTGATATAGAGGGGGTATAAAATTTTATATACATGGTTTTAATGTACACATGGGGAATATTCAATGTTATTAGGAAGGGATAGTGGGAAAGAGATCCTAAAATTTAAATGAGATACTAGAGGGGTAGAGGAAAATTTAAAAAGATGGAAATAAAATCCAATTTCTGAACTTAATATTCAGACAACCAGGTAAATAAAAATGAAACCCCAGTATATATGTGGAAAGAAAAAAAAAAAAAATTCCTTAAACTGGAGGTGTTACAACGACAACATATTTTGGTCATTCTAATAAAGTTCAAGGAGTAGGCTCCCTTAGGCTCCCCCACTATTGTGGAGTCTTTTCGATTCTCATAAATTTCAATGGTGTCTCTACTCTTGCTTAGTCATAAATTCCTTGTATATATAATATTTCTACGATGTTGCATATTCTGAGGTTGTTATATTGGTAGCCATTAGGTTTGATATTTGGCATCATAGAGATTACTCCAACGAGTTATATATTCACCATGGTTAAAAATACATGACACTATATACCACCATATTAAAATCCCATGAAATTGATTTTATTTTTATTTTATAAAGCACATGATGCCATCACTAACAATGATGATATACCTAGCTAATATTCACCTTAAATTCATATATATATAACATAAGGAAGGGCTAATTCTTAGTGTCTAAATTCTATAAATATTTAATTATATATCATCCATCCAATTTTTTTAATCTAATCATATATATAGTTTTTTAATTTGTATTTAATTTATTTTTATTTTTAATGTCTTTATGAAACTATACATACCTTAACTATGTCTAGTATAAGGGAGATTTTGTCACTTAGCATTACATTTAAACATAATAAACTAATACTTACATTAACAAATTTAAAAATAGTAACAAAAATATTTCAATATCTTCCATAAACAAAATCATTCAATTTTCACATTAATTTTATATCAACATTATATAAGTATGTAAAGTAATTAAAGGTAAAAATATTTTAGCATTGAGGGGTTTTCAAAGTGTATTATATTAGATATCATTTTTTGATATTCAATTGCGTTAAGTAAGTCATTCATCTATAACCATTTCCCTAAGAGGTAGTGGTAACTCACTAATTTCTCGTGAATTTTTAACGGTCCACTTAGCATGTGGGATGAAAACTGGTGAAATGAATTGCATAGCATCAATCATCACTTTTGTGGCTTGCACTCGGTAACTAGGACTTCATGGGAGGTGACCCATCCGAGATTGCCTCTTGCTCAAGCACGCTTAACTGTGAAGTATTCCCCACAATCAAGCCCACTTACCTTGCTACCCCATTTTCAAAACCTTCACAAGTATTTTTCCTCGTGAACTACTCAAGTAGAGTTCCCTTCAGCCCTTGTATTTAAGTATTCTTGGGCTTTCGTAGTGATTTATATTATTCTACTGCATTAAGTAAGCCATTAATCTATGAGCATTTCCATGCGAGGTGGTCGTAATAGACTAAATTCTCATGATTTTGGAATATTCAACTTAGCACTCATTGCATGAGTAATGCTCATAGATGTGAATAAGAGTCATTGAAACTAGTGAAATGAATCACATAGCATAAAACTCGAAAAGTAGTACTTCCCAAAAGCCAACCCTCTCGCTCAAGCACGCTTAACTATGGATTTTTTCCCACAATCGAGCCTACTTAGCTTGTGACCCCATTTGGAAAACCTTAGCAAGTATTGTGCCTCATAAAACATTCAAGTATAGCTCACTTCACTCTTTGTATTTAAGTATTCACAGGATCTCGCGGTGCATTATATTAGATATGATTCTTTTGGATTCATTTGCGTTAAGTAAGTCATTCATCTATGACCGACTCCATGAGAGGTAGTCGTAAGTCACTAATTTTTCATGACTTTTGAATAGTCCACTTAACACTCTTTTCATAGGGTGATGTTCACAAGGCTAAATAAGTGGGATTGAAACTCGTGAAATGAATCACATAATGTCAATCATCACTTTTGGGTCTTACACCCGGTAACCACCACTAACTAGGGAGTTTTCCCCTCAATCAATCCTACTTATCTTGTTACCCCATTTGCAAAACCTTGGCAAGTATTGTGCCTATTGAACCATTGAAGCAGAACTCGCTTCAGTCTTAGTATTTAAGTATTAAGGGGTTTTCGGAGTGCGTTATATTACATTTTCAATTGTGCTAAGTCATTCGTATATGACTATTTCCATGAGAGGTAGTAGTAACTCACTAATTTCTCATGATTTTTGAATATTCCACTTAGAACTCGTTGCATTGGCTCACAATGTGAAGAACTAGGATTGAAACTAGTGAAATGAATCACATGGCGTTATTCCACTTAGCACTGGTTGCATTGGCTTACAATGTGAAAAACTAGGATTGAAACTAGTGAAATGAATCACATAGCGTCAATCATCACCACACTTGCATAGGGTAACTAGGACTTGCACCAGGTAACTAGGACTTAAGGGAGGTCACCCATACTATGTCTAAGCGTGATTAAATATGGAGTTTTCCCCAAAATCAAGCCCACTTAGCTTGCTACCCCATTTGGAAAAAAATAGCAAGTATTGTACCTCATGAACCATAAGTAAAGCTCACTTCACTCTTTGTATTTAAGTATATAGAGGTTCTTGGAGTGAATTATATTGGATATACAACTGCTTTAAGTAAGTCATTCATCTATCACCATTTACATGAGAGGTAGTCATGGAAAGAGTGATAAATGACTCACTTAATTAAAGCAGTTAAATCCCAAAAAATGATATCTAAAAATATTTTAATTTGAGAACTATAATTTTTATTGAAATTGATAAATAACATATACAAATAAAATTATTAATATTTTATGATATTTAATTAATTTTATGATAAATTTCAATCCTAAATCAAATATTTTATTATAAATTTTTAATTAGAAAAAATGACCATCATTCCAACTAGGATAGGATATTATTACAGAATATTTTATTAAGTAGTGGAAACAACTATATTACGTAAAGAATTTGAGGCCGACCATTTAAGGGAAGAATACTTTATAAATAAAGAAGCAATGAACTTAACCATTCAGATAGTCCTAATCACGGGGAGCCATTTCACTATCCTTGTTTACTTATTTCGCTAACAACGCAGTAATTGTTCTGTCGAGGGAAGCGGGATGGAGGGAGGCAGTAAGTCGTCTGCTTTCACTAAGAGACTGATGAGTGATTTGAAAAGGATGAAAGATGACTCCCCTGCAGGTGTTAGCGGAGCTCCGCGGGAGGACAATCTTATGGTCTGGGACGCTATTATTTCCGGGTATATACTTTAGGGTATCTAGCATTTTTTTCATTAAATACGGCAGGGTTTAGATTTTCAAAAGTTGGACTCATCTGAATACGCGTAGGTTTTTTAGATTTGATCAAGTAGGTGACTCACCTGTGCCCATAATGGTTCGCAGGCCTCCAGAAACTCCATGGGATGGAGGTGAGTAGTTCTCCAATTAAAACTTTTCGGTTTTCTTCAGAGATTTCGGTTGACTGAACTTGATCAGTTTTCTATGGCAAATTTGTAGGCTTATTGAAGCTAACGCTGGAGTTTAAGCAGGATTACCCTATGACACCTCCAAAGGTGAGATTTGTATCGAACATGTTTCACCCCAATGGTAAGTGCAAGAAGAAATAAATCTGCCCCTCATCCTTTTAAATTCCTACCAGGCATATCAGATCCAATGTTTAAAAAGGCCTCTGGTAATCATCAGCGAAGTGATCTTTGGTTCGTCCTGTGCAGTTTATAATCATGGTGGTATTTGCTTGGACATTTTGAATAACATGTGGAGCCCAGCCTATGGTGTGGATACAATTCTCACTTCAATTCAGGTACATTTTGGTTGTCAGGTGATTTTCTTGATGTATATGGTTGTGGTTTAATGTGACTTTGTAAAAAGGAGAGAAATGCAAGTTACAAATATTTTTGGCTGCAATATTATTGCTGATCAATCTTTATCTTTGTATTATGTGAGTGCAGTCACTACTGTGTGACCCAAATCCAAATTCTCATGCGAATCCAGAGGCTGCTCGATTATACTGTTGAGATCGCGAAGAATATAATAAAAGGTTCGGGCAGGTTGTTTTAGAGAGCTTATCAAATATACAACAGAAAAATTAGGTTTTCACAGTTATCAAAATTTTTTGATTTGGATTGTTTGGTTAAATAAGATTTTGTAGATTCAGATATACTTCGCCATTCACGCTATATAAGTTATTAAACAAAATTTTATATTTTCACTTCTTCTTTTTTTTGAAGTAGGCTCTTGAATCATTTTTTTATAAGGTTTAAATAATAATCAAAATTTACAGCTGTCAGTTTAAATAATAATAACGTTGTTGAAAAACATTTGTTATTTTTGTAGAATAGGATGTTTGGTCAGAGAGTTCATTTTCAGTTCGTACCAAAACTTATCGAAAAAGGGATGTCAAGTGAGGTTACGATGAACATTAAGTTAGAGGGTTTGAAGAAATTCTGGCCCGTTTAATGTATTACCAAATCAGATTTTTCATACTGTAATTTTAAATTTTCTTTTAGAGTTCGGAAGAATTTTAATTTTCTGATATTTGAAGTTATGCTTCAATTTTCCTTGAGTTGATTAATTTGGAATTTTAATTTTTTATATATATTACAATTTTTCTCAGAATATATGGATTTGTATTCTAATTTTGTGGTATTTGAAATTGTATTTTTATTAATAAAATTTGACTTGATTTGATTAATTTGGAATTTTTATTTTTGAAATATATTATATTTTCTTTGAGAATATATGGATTAATAAGATTTTTATTTAGTTATATTGAAATGTAAATAAAATGAAGAAAAAAATCAGAAAATTTATAAAAATATAGATAATATGCTATATTTTTTAATTATTTAAAAAATAATAATAATATAATCATTTATTTAATAAATTTCAACCTACGCTTTGTGATTAAAATGGATTATATGCTAATAACTGTGATGAAAAAGCTCCATAAAATAAAGAAATAATGCTGGTTTATATTTAGGAACATACAAATAATCAAAATAAAAAAATAATGTTGGCTTATATGTAGGAACATACAAATAAGTTATAGGAATATTAATTTTCATGATACTATTTGAAAGAAAAAAGACAATTAATACATTTAATTATTTAAAAATAAAAGAAATAATATAATATTTTTTTATTAAATTTAGATGTATGCTTTATTTGTGATAAAATTGATAAAAGTAAAATGGATTATATGATAATTGTCATGTCAAGGCCCAATAAAATAAGGAAATAATGTTGACATATGCTCGGAACATACAAATAAGTTACAAAGAATATTAATTTTGAACATACTTTTTTTTAAAAAGAAAAGACTACATATATATATAAATTTTTAAATGAATTTTGAAAGATATAAATATCATAGAACTTTAAAAGATGTAATTTTGTTATTAAAATTAAAAGTGGTAAAAAATTTAAGGTAAACGAAGATTTGTCAAGTAATTTAATGAAACTAATCATCTTTTCTGCCATTAATAATAGGTTGCACATAAAAAAAATCTAGTTGTTTGGTGGTAATGATTACAAGATTATTTGTTTAAGTGAATGAATACAAAATTATTAAAAATTTTAACCGAATATTTTGAAAAAAAAAAAATAATATGGTTTTCAACTTTATGTGGTTATCCTTTCATGAAAAGAAAGATGTGTGGGCAGAGAGTTCATTTAATCATCGAAAGTATGATCAAACAATGGTTTTCTATTATTTTAATTTAATGAATTTTATTATATATATATATATATATATATTATTTTTTATAAATATATGAAGCAAACGTTTCATAGAATATAAAATATGTAGAACAGTAAACCTATTTTAACTTATGTAAATAACGTATGTTGTATTATACTAAATCAAAATAAGTCGAGAGACTTATATGTACATAAATGTCAAATTAATTGTTGTCCAAATTTTACACAGAGTTGGGATTCAGGCCCATGAATTAAAGCTACATTATCCCTTCGAAAATAGTTTAGATTTCAATTAGAGGAAGTCTTCAAGGAATTATGGACCATCCTGTACAAATGAAATCGAAATCCAATAATTTTGTCACTGTATGACATACAAAATGATAACCTTGATGTATAATGCAACAGAAAGATAGAAAAGGGTACTTGCACATAAACAAAATTAGATCAATAACTTATGAGGAATTTCAATTCTATATTCCTAAGAACCCATTTAGATGTCAAAAGAATGACAAACGTAACAAAGGAATTTCAGAAAATAATGGAGAAACATATTATAGAATCAAAAATAGATTAACGATACAAACCTTGTGTCTATTAAAAAAGGGTACATATGCCAGAAATTTCGATGGGTTCTTTGAGTAGAGAAGAGCCAGGAAAAAAAGAATGAAGGGTATCATTAACTAAAACCCATAAATTAATTAAAAACATATGGGCAACATTGAATAACAAGATGTTGAGGGTATTGAGAATATACATACCTGTAGAGAAATTTTGAAGCCATGAAGCATAAACTGTTGGTAGGCCTCCTAGCTAAAAAGCTCTCCTTAGTTCCGAAAAAGTCGTAGGTGAAGACCGCGTTTCATTAAAAAAATATTCAACCTACATCCAAAACCAAACAAACAAATATTAAGTGAGAAAGTAGAGATAAGGAAACCGAAATGAAATAGTAAACTCAAAACTGAGATAAAACATTCGAGTGGGAGTAAGTTTGAATTTTAGATTAACTGGGTAAATTCCTTACTCAGTATGCTCGGGGAATAGAGCATTTCGATTGGCCAGAGCTAAGAATGAGATTGGCAATGATATTCAGCAATAAAATGAATGATGCATCCATAATAAGAAATTTCGTATCATTTTTAGAGGTTTGTGGTTAAGGAAACATAAATTCAGAAACACCATAACCATGAGGGGTTTTTGTAGTGCATTATATTAGTTATAATTTTTGGGATTCAACTGCATTAAGTGAGTCATTGATATATGACCATTTTCATGAGAGGTAGTCATAACTCACTAATTTATCATGATTTTTGAATAATCCACTTAGCACTCATTGCATCAGGTGATGCTCACAGGGGTGAAGAAGTGGGATTGAAACTAGTGAAATGAATCACATAGCATCAATCATCACTTCTAGGGCTTGTACCCGATAACCAGGACTTCCCGGGAGGTCACCCATCCCAGAACTCCTTTGGCTCAAGCGCGCTTAACTGTCAATATTTCCCCACAATCAAGCCCACTTAGCTTGCTACCCCATTTGCAAAACCTTGGTAAGTATTGTGCCTCATGAACCATTCAAGAAGAGATCTCTTTACTCTTTATATTTTAAGTATGAGGGGTTTCCGCAGTGCATTATATTAGATATGGGGATAAAAAATAACAATATGGGAACTACATGGGCACAACAATAACAATAAATGGATGCACTTGTATTATAGGGACCTAGCATAATATTGTTGATGCGGTTAGAGGCTTTCAATTTCATGGAGGCCTTGCTATGTGTGTAGTTGAGGGCCCAAGGCAGAGAACGAGAGGTCTAGCTCACAATTTGGCCACCTGGGATGGTTTCTCTGCCACTTACTCTGTTGTAGCCTTGGACGATATGAAATGTTAGCTTTTCGTTAGTAGTCTTCCCTAGTTCCTTAATTGGACCTAGGAGGTCAGGTCATGTCATAGTATCCCTCAACTCATTTTGACCACAACATTCTTGTTAAGGATAATAAATCGGGGAGGGGTGGTTACACTATTGAAATTTGCTACCCAAGAGTTACAAATTTTAGACTCGCCTTCGATCTGTAGGTCCTTGTGACAGATAAAAAAAAAAAAAACAAAACATAATTTAGGGCCTTAAAATGTTCGTGTAAGTTTATGACCTAAAAAATTGTAAATTAGCTGCCAAGATGGAAAATTGTGCTTGAAGCTAGTGGAAGAGGTGGATCACCACCAATATCCACCTAGATCAAATATGTTCATCCTTTGAAGCAAATTTAAATTGGATCCCTTTCCCAAGAAAAAAACTCTTATTTTTTTTTGTGAGTTTGATTGGAAGATTGATTTTAAGGATTTCATTTGAAATATTATAAGGAGTCTATTTATTGACATTACCTATAAATATTAATAAATTCTATAACACGATGAATACATATAATGAAATATGTCATAATGGTTGGATAACATCACAATACAATTTAACCTTTGTTGAAAATAACAATGTAACATAACCTTTAATAGATATCTTACTTTGAGACAACAAATAAATAAAGTAAACGTCAACATAAGAGAAACACGATGAACATTGTAATGTTACATTACCATAGTGAACCATAGTTAAATATCCTCAACATGGTTGACCATACGCATCCATGGATAACCATGTCAAGTTGTAGTCAACCAAAGAGAAAGTAAACTTAATAAAACCATGGTCATTAAACCATAATAAATGTAAACATACCATAACTGTAAATCAGAGTCAACCATAACTTTATAATAGAAAACAAAATGTAAAATTGATCTATTTTATACCAAGAATATAGTAAAGGGAAACAATATTAATGGAAACAAAATAAACATAAATTTTAGTAGAACATCATTATAGTGAGAACTGAATTATAATAAAAAATCAAGTATCAAAATCCTGTAACATGTATGACAATACCAACTAGCTCAATTAGTGATATAGCATGCTCGAAAGGTATCCATGAGAAGTAAAAGGTTTTCCAAGTAATGTGAATCCTATGGAAGCTTTATTTAATCGTAGGGTAAAAAATTTAATTTTTAAGCCCTTTAAAATGTGTCAAAAGTTTAGAACCTAAAATATTAGAAAAAAATCAAGAATAATTGGAATAATCCATAATGAATTACTAAAAGAAGTTGCTGGCCACAAGAAAGTTAGACGTAGTTTGAATATAGTCAATATTAGCAACGATATGTCAACAAAATATTTCCAAAGATAATCATTATTAATTGTGGGTCACTATGTTTAATCATATACAATCATAGCAAACCATTCCATCCTAGTCAACCATAATCAACATTATCACACCTAGTTACCCATAGTCAACCATAGTCATATGTGGTTACCTATAGTTCCTAATCCCCTGTCCCCATATTTCCCAAAGTAAAATAAACCTCCTAATTACTTCAATGAAAATATTTACTCTAATTTATATTATCCCCCCCCCCCCTCCTCCCCCCCAAAAAAAGGATTTTTCTAGCTTAAAATAAGGCACATGAAAAATCACCCTATAATATTAGTACAAAATAGTCGCTACATATATTTTGGTGTAGATGAAGAATTTAAAACTAATGCAACAACTTAGTGGTCCATTTCTCGATCATATTTCCAACAAATTAGGCTACAATGTCTCAAAACCCCATATGATAGATACCTAGTATGCCACATCAGATATTTTATTTTGTATCATACTTCAAATATATTCTAAACCCAAACTCACAAGAGTGGTAATTTCCATGTTGATTATTTCAAAAAACACTCACAAAAGGTGATACATTAAAATGAATAATCTAAGCTAATTACCTCCTATAAAATAATATTAATTTCCCATAAAAATGCTGTAACACCCCAAGTTCTATGCTTTTCAAATGAGATATTTGAACATAAATCCAAAGGGGAGTGGACCCCAATGGATAATTATTGTGTGGATGTGGTTAACTATTTATTTATGAAAAATAAATAAAATATTGTGTATGCACTATGACCAGATGAGAAAGTGAGATCACATGCCTAATCCAAGAGGTGATGGAAAAGGAAAAGACTTTCCCCAAAATCTTTCAAAAATCCTTGAAAGAAATTATTTCTAATTTAGATTTTTGAGGAAAAATCTAAATTTCCCCAATGAAGAGGAGTAGTTGGGAAGAGGTGAGAAAAAGATGGAAAAGCTGAGGAAAAGCTTAAAGCAGCTTTAAAGAGTCCCAAAATGGGAAGCCTAGGCTAAGCAGGAATAAAGCATCCTGAAATTCTGGATGCAGAATTGGAAACAAGCTTTGGGGAAAGCATAGCTTAAATAAGCTACTCCAGAACAGATTGAGGTTAGTCTGTTCTTGGAGGATCTTTGCTCGGGGGTGAATCCTGGGAGATAAAGAGGATTCTAAGGTTGGGAGGACTGGTCATAATATAGGTATGCATGCATAATTTTGGAGATTTTTGTAAGTATGTATTAAATATATCCCTGTTTTATGAATTGTGATGTTATGGTTCATTATGCAATTTATGAATTGTGATGTTATGGTTCATTATGCAATTTACGAATTGTTATGTTATGGTTCATTATGCAATTTTTAGATTGATTAATTGTTCAGTAACTCATGTAATTGCAAACTAAAGCTATTGATAGCAGAGACAAATGGTTGGAGTATAGGGATGAGTACCTTGTAGTAATGAAGTTAGAGATGGTAGATCATTTGAACAGCTAATCTAATAACTATGTACAGGTGTAGCTTGCTGTCTTTTAAAGGAATATTTAATTGCTGTGTGTATAGACATAAAATGTTAACAAAACAGTACCCATGAACAGCAAGTACCCAACAACTAAACCTATCATAACAATATTGATGGCACAGAATTCCCTGTAACCAATAACAGAAAGTAGGAAACAACAACCCTGTGATAGCAGTATGGGGTTCAGTATGTCAGCTGTGTTACAATGGAAAGAATTGTAGAATTAAGAAGTTAAATTATTCTATTAAATGTAAGTGTAAACATATGAAAGCAGAAGTTGAATCCTAACTAAGTACGAGGATCTAACACTAGGGATTCTAAACTATACAGTTCAGTATTCTCTACCTCCATTTGATTGAAGCAAGAGGATCTGTTTCCTAGTTTTCCCATGGAATAGTTGAATCTGCACCAGAGTGTCAAACAGGTTGAATGTTTGTAACAGTAAAATAAGGGGAGAATCCTATTGAACATCTATTGTGTGATAAAAGTTTGTGTGAGGGAAGATTGTAAGCATATGTAAAAATACAATGAACAGAGCATCTGTTTACCGTCCATATAAACTGCTGGGAAAGTAGTTGGAGCAATGGAGGTTAACTGAGTATAGATAGAGGTATGCGAGGAGGCATACAACTATACCTCGATGCTGCAACTTTAAAATGTTGAAAATTTTATAAGGCTTGCAAACTGGAAAGTTTGAGAAATTCTTATATTCCCATGTCTGCCTATAATTACTCAAAAGAAGTAAATACCGGATAACCGTATGAATTTGAAATGGATTCAATAAGCAGTTTTTTGTTAGCTGATGCATAAAGCCGAGTATATCTAAGTTATGATATATGGGTAAGAACCTGGATCTGGGAGGCGTGACAAATGGTATCGGAGCCCTGGTTCAAAACTTTGGGCAAGATATGTGCTCACAAAGAACTAGTAAACTGTTATAAATTTTATGAAAATTAAAAATATTACTTCAAGTATACAAATATCTTGGATATACTTTCAGGTATACATGTAACAGATTGTGATGAAGTAGAAACATTGATATGGGAGTAATATGAGGAGGCCCATATACCAGAATGGTTAAACCTATAATAGGTTTAAAACTGGAAACCGATATCTCTCAGAAAAATATTATTTCTATGTAAAATAATAGAGTATGATTGTTCTTCACTCGGACTATATATCCATGATGAAAAAAAAATATAAATCTGTAAGTTTACAATGACATATGTAGCCATTGTTCTACTATCATCGTTATGTAAAAGAAAGTCAGGGTTCATAAAGTTAAGATATTGAAACCATCTTAATACAGTAGCAAAGATCGATGCTGCCTTACTGGGATGAAAAACAAGAGGGAAAACAGTAGTACCTAACTGATATATCATCTAGCTGGCCTTATTGAGCATCAGCACCTTCATAGGAATGTATCATTTTTTTCCATGATTTAACCTCACTAGAAATCTTTCAATTATGAGGGTAAGAATAGGACATACAAAGAGAAAAATGAATTTATATTTATTTCCCTAGATACATAGAAAAGGGAACTTCTAGAGATAAGAGTAAAGGTTGATCTGTGGTGGGAGGTTGGTCTACTACATGAATGGTAGGTCTTTAAATATGATGCTCTTCTATTTTACATCAGTATGAATTGACTACATATAGAAATTAATGGAATGGTATGAGTGATTTCAGTACTACATTTAACTGAATCTATCTTTAGGTTTTCATCTTCTAGATTCTGTTTAGTTGTAGACCAGAATTCCATGGAGTAGAAAGCTACAAGAACTTTAAATCCAATAGGGTTAAATCCGAAGGTACTTAATCTCCACAGAAAATTAAATATTAACTGGTATTTCATGAAATTATATAAATGTGAAGGTACATGCTCATATTTATGTTAGAAAAATATTTCAACATCATTGGAAGCTACATGATAAGATCAAAGATAAGAAAGGAAAATAAACAATTGAGTATGTATTTCCAAATTTTGTAGTTCAGGAGATCTTCTACCTTATGGAAATATCCTATCATTTATAACATTCCTAGCATATACTTTTAATCCATGAAAAAAATATATAACAAAGCCCTAACTTATAACTAAGGCACACCACTCGAATTTCTATCATCTACCTATAAAACAAAATAAGTGCTTGATTTTATATCGATGATCAGTTTTACCTTGAGAAAAGGACTAACATATAACATGTATAGTAGCATATTAGAATTTTAGCACGGCATGAGTGGAAACATATATATTAGAATTTTATAAAATCCCCATACTATGATTGGGCCCAAGTTAAAAGAAACATAATAATTATTCCACAGGAAATGCGATGTGATAGTTCACTTGGACATTTCTCATAAATTAATCAAAACATATCCTTACTTACAAAAAGAAATTTCAGTCCTTATCTTACCCTAGACATCGCATATGGGATGCGTTGAGCGTAAGCAGTTAGTGCGAACAGATTAATTAGGGCCATTCCTTAAACTTTTCATAGACAATATTAACCTCGTAGTTGATCTCACATAACTCGAGGTACACGTATTAGCCCATTTTGGATGACATTACAGATTTCCAATAGCAGAAATAGGTATAGCCTTACTATAAGATTTGAAAACGCCTATTCAAATTATCGGAGTAACTGTGCGATAAGATTTGAGACTGTATGTGCAATTTATACGAATAACAGTGCGTTAAGATTGGAGGAGGTATGTTCAAATTTTATATATGACCGTGCAAACAAGACTAAAGAGATATTACGCCCAAAATACCTGTGTAAAGAGTAAGTAATATAGCTCTGTTGGGGGGAATTTTTACACAGTGGTTGTTATATCATTTCCATACCCAGCAGAAAAGTTAGTGAAACGATATAGCAAAACAAAATTTTAATTGCAGGATACGATTGAGTCACGGCGTATCTGCCATGGGTAAACTAATTTTCTACAGCATGATAATCACCAGGCGGCATGCCTAGTTACGATTAAATACAGTACATGTACCTATACACCCGCCAAGAGATATGGCTGGGTTTTAAGTGCGTTTTCTCTGCTACCTTTCCTGGAAAACCACATAGCAACACCGAGCTTAGGAAAAATTAAGTGATACAGAGATTTAGCATAGGTACGCTGATCTCGATAAATTCATGGAAGACGAGAAGCAGAGGAGAGTCTGGTCACTCCTCGCGGCATAAAAAGAGTGAAAGGTTTTCTGCAACTTAAAAAAAAAAAAAAAAGGAATTCTAAGACTGTAACCATGATTCGTGGCTCTTAGCACGAGATTGGGGCTTGTAAACTAAAAGTTACCCCATGAATATAAGACGTAGCGTTATATATATGCCAACGACACAGCATTCTACTTCACCACGGAGAGAAAAGAAATTAAAACCCTCGCACTGTAGACATCTAAGTTACAACTTCTTCCTAGAAAAAATGATAGACCCGGATAATAGCAGGAAAAATATGAATCGTTAAACAAAGAGTTACTGCAATGGAAAGCTGATAACCTAGCATTTCACACAGACGTGTGCGCCGAGTACTAAGTCACATACATACAACAGAACTGCAACTCGAGCTCGCGGTAGGATGAATTGGAACAGCAGATAATACACCAGTCAGAGAAACCATCTACGCACCTGCAATCGAACAAACAAACAACCCATCAGAAACGAAAAGAGAATAGTTGATCGCTATCAGCATAGACAGAAAGAGAAACATCGAAGAGGGCGAGGGGAATAGGAGCGAGTCTGGGCAGGGGAGGGTTGAAATAATAAACAGAAACCCTATCTCCAAACTCATCAAATTACCGAGGGAACCCAGAGGTTTCGTCTACGCATTTAATTCCCACAACAGTTACCCTTACGAAATCCCGAAGGGGGATTTCATCGATCTGAACAAACCTGACCATGCGTCCTGCTCCAAAGAAATTTAATATTATTCCATACACTCTGATGTACGCGGTCATCAAAAAAAAAATTTCGGCGAAATAAGGGATTTAACACCGCCGAAGTGACATTCCCAGCTAGGGTGAAACGTGTCCATCGATCACATGTAGATGTACATCTGTGACAACGTAGGTTCCTGAAGAGCGATCAAAAGAGCACGCCATTTGAAATCAGGAAGATCTGCCGCACAGGAGAGGCGTACCAACGCACTCTTGTCAGCTCAGAAGACGGCATAGGTCTGCATCGCACTCAACCCTCCAACCTCACGCAACCCCTGGCTTCGCACACAACCAAGCAC
The DNA here is from genome assembly GCA_034641835.2 of Pinus albicaulis. Classification (NCBI taxonomy): domain Eukaryota; kingdom Viridiplantae; phylum Streptophyta; class Pinopsida; order Pinales; family Pinaceae; genus Pinus; species Pinus albicaulis. Next base: position 30,868 of record JAXQQM020065215.1, read on the forward strand.
TGAGTATAATCATGTAAACATTAGGGTTAACTGAATCAGATGTATCTGCAACTAGACTGGTTCCTACCGATAAACACGATCCATCGATCCGCCCTTACTGTCATCATTAGCACGGTTCAGAAAATCACGGTATAACCATAAAAATATGAACTGAAACGACCGCACTTACCCTTTTCGACAGCGTGGCTATCACGGTGTAAGCCAGCGCAGACATTACGTACGGCAGTAATATAAAACGATACAATTATATATGTATACAGTTGATGCCAACGATAAAAATGTTAAATATATCGTTTATATCGAAGTGGAAGGGTGAAATAGTTATAAGTAACGGCCGGGGCCGAGATAAAAGTTAAAAATATAGATATTACGAATGGTGTTGAGACATAAGGTTAGATATATATGTCATAACCCATATGTTATAACCCTTGTGGGTTTGGAGTTAGCCTATGTTATAAACATGGTGGGTTATATGGTAACGAAAACCATATGTTATAACCCTCGTGGGTTTTGTGATATTACATGTTGTAAACATGGTGGGTGGTTTGGTAATGCCTATATAGTTATAGAAGTATAAATTCTTAAAATGGGTAAGTAAGGCTCGACTTTTGTGATATATAGAGTTTTAAAAGTAAGGAAGTAAGACTTAAATTTTAAAAATACAATGTGAATATGTATTGACCTATAAATGAAATAGATAGTATAAGAAATGAATGGATATAGAGGTGTCGAAAATATATATAGATATGGGTGCACCTTCACGTCCTAGTGGAGAAAGGTAGAGACACATATGTGTTTTGTAAAGGTATGGATCACATAATATATCCCAGGGTGTACTTTATATATATATATGAATATTATATATAGTGGAAATATATGTGACATATATCTATATGAATTCAAAATTTCAAGGGATAGGACATGTATATCTTGTTAATCTAGCTTAATAGTTATCATTGCCTAACTCGTTTAGACCTTGGGTGAACAAGAAGAAACCCTTAGAGGTTTTACAAAAATAAATAAATAAATAAATAAATAAATAATAAGAAAATATTTTGGAGGTGTGACAAGTTGACTAGAAGCATGAAAAGATATAAATGAATAATTGGGGGGGTGATATATGTTCCTAAGATGCTATATAATACTATGTGTTACCATAGTTATTATAACCAAAGAAGAGGGAAAGTTCATATTGGAATATATAGAGAAAGGTGGATAATAGAAAAAGGACAATTTATATTTAATAGAGGTATGTTAAATATAAGTTGTAAATTCTTAATTAACTATTAAATATATATATATATATAAAATAATAATAATTATCATGAGAAATGATAGATTAAAAGGAAACAAATTGCACGTGGGACATAAGTTAAATCTACAAGTAACATTATAAATATAGGTGATCTTGTTATATGTTATAATGTTAACTTGTTGAGTTGTATGAATATAATATCTTCATACATGATAATTTAGTTCAATTAGTAAATTTCCAACTTTATACCCACCGGATTAAGGGAGAAGAAAAAATTCACTAGGGAATATTAAAAGTGAATTTACCTTAAAAGTTGCAAGTAAAGTGGAAGGACATATTTTACCATATGGTCGGAATATTATTACTCTAATAAACACTATTGTGGTAGATTAAGTGGTAAAAGTATAATGTGGAAAAAAAAAATTTTGGATTGGAAAAATTACCAAGATGAGGTTCAAAGCAAGTATATTTAAGTCATGACTAAAGTATTTTGTGATAAACATATTTTAGCTCATGAAGTGGTAAACTTAAGTATGAGTTATAAACCCTGTTAAATAGTTGGTTTAGTAATTGTGGAACATTGCATATTAAATAATGTAATGCATATCCCTTACATTGAGTTATGAATGAATGAATGAAGGGATAAATCAAATTTTCCCAGGTGAGTTAGCTAGGGTAGAATTGAAAACCTAACAATTGTTTTTTTTTTTCATGGGAAAATGATTATGAAAATGAACATGCATGGATAAAAATACAATGGAGCATAATTAATTTCCTCAATTTATCATTGGAATGTGTACAGCATGGAAAAAAAAAAAAAAACAATTAAAGTAAATGTATAAATTATGGAAATACTTTGAAAAAGGGGAAATTGTGTCAAATACAATTTTGACATTTTCAAGTAGTAATACTGGTGAATGTGATGAATAATAGTGAATACATGTATTCACACTATAAAAAAAAATTTGTTGAGGTAAATTTTATTTAATTTAATTTTCCTGAACCGTAAATTCAAAGACTAGAAGTAGTGTGAAATCACACAACTACCAACTGAGGGAAAAGAGGATGAGATACATTTGGACTTGGGTGTGGGAGAAACCCTTCAGCTCCAAATTTATTCACATAAGTTTTGAACTAGTGGATACAATTCATAAAAGAGGTTAGAGGAAAAAATTTCATGTGGGAAGTAAGCATTGAATTGTAGAGATTATTAACGAGTCTAGTTATTACTAATTAAATTGATTGACTAACAAAATAAAACAATGATAAGATACTGGAAGTACGACTATGAACTGAGAAAGGGTAAGCATAAACATGCATATGATACAATTGTTTTCTTTCATTTATGAGTACTAATGAAAAGTGTAAAATTGTTTAGCCAAGTGTGTAACAGGAAAGTGTACACTCTGGAACCAAGGAGAAAAAAGGTGAAGATAAATCACCTAGAAACTCAAGAAAAGTTGAACTGGACCAAGTTGCGTGAGGAAAGAATCTCACAGAAAAACAAGAAAGGATAAGTAGTGTACTAAAAGTGCTTAAACTATTATGAACCTGAACGGTTTGACTAATAACTGAATTTCTTAAGTTATTGAAATGCATAATGTTGTTGTGGATTATAAATTGTATGTACCTGATATTAATTACATTGGTATGAATTGTGGACAGAGAAACCAGAATAAAAGATCTTCCAGACAGACTTCTTGCAAAGAAGTAGGAAGAAAACCAACTGCATAAGGCATCAGTAAATAGAGTAGAAGCAGGAGAGTACTCTGCTGGAAACTAATCAAGGACAAAGAAGAAATTTTTGTCAAAATTGAAAAAATCAACGTTAAAGTGTAACACCAAGGAAGGTGTTGGAAAGGGGGGAAACTAATGGCTTATAAACTAGCCTTACACTTGCATATTAAATTTCATGATGTGTTTCATATCTCCTTGTTGGAAAAATATAAATTTGGTACATGATGCTTCTCACATTATTGATTGGAATGTGGTCCAGGTGGAACGAGAGGAGGAATTCCTTCCAGAGCCGCTTCAAATCTGAAAGCGGGAAGAAATTGAATTGCGAAAGTAAACAGTAGCTAGAGTAAAGAGGCAGTGGAGCACTTTACTGCTGAAAGAGCTACATGGAACAAAGAAGCTGAAATGAGGGAAAAGCATTCATATTTATTTTCAAAATAAACTAAGTAGATAATTTTCAACACCGAGGATGGTGTTTGTTTTCAGAGGGGTAATATGTAACACCCCCAAGTTCTATGCTTTTCAAATGAGACATTTGAACATAAATCCAAAGGGGAGTGGACCCCAATGGATAATTATTGTGTGGATGTGGTTAACTATTTATTTATGAAAATTAAATAAAATATTGTGTATGCACTATGACCAGATGAGAAAGTGAGATCACATGCCTAATCCATGAGGTGATGGAAAAGGAAAAAGACTTTCCCCAAATCTTTCAAAAATCCTTGAAAGAAATTATTTCTAATTTAGATTTTTGAGAAAAAATCTAAATTTCCCCAATGAAGAGGAGTAGTTGGGAAGAGGTGAGAAAAAAGATGGAAAAGCTGAGGAAAAGCTTAAAGCAGCTTTAAAGAGTCCCAAAATGGGAAGCCTAGGCTAAACAGGAATAAAGCATCCTGAAATTCTGGACGCAGAATTGGAAACAGGCTTGGGGAAAGTACAGCTTAAATAAGCTGCTCCTGTGCACGTACTTGAGGTTATTCCGGTTTCCCTGGAGGATTCGACGGGGTGAACTCGGGAGGATAAAGAGGAAGACTCAAGGTTGGAGGACCGTCGTTAGGCAGAGGTATGCATGTACACTTATCAGTCCGTGATAAATATATCCCTGTTTTATGACTTGTGATGTTATGGTTCATTTTGCAATTTATGAATTGTGATGTTATGGTTCCTTTTGCAATTTATGAATTGTTATATTATGGTTCATTATGAAAATTTTAGATTGATTAATTGTTCAGTAACTCATGTAATTGTACACCAAAGCTATTGATAGCAGAGACAAATGGTTGGAGTATGGGGATGAGTACCTTTAGAAGTCAGAAGAAGTATAGATCATTTGAACAACACTAACTTCATAACTATGTAACAGGTAGTTTATTGTCGTCTTTTAAAAGGATTCCTCAATTGTTGTATAGATTTAAAAATGTTAACAACAGATCGCTTATGAACAAAGGCGCAATTAAACAACTAAACCTATCATAACAATATTGATGGTATAGAATTCCCTGTAAACAATAACAGAAAGTAGGAAACAACAACCCTGTGATAGCAGTATGGGGTTCAGTATGTCAGTTGTGTTACAATGGAAAGAATTGTAGAATTAAGAATTTAAATTATTCTATTAAATGTAAGTGTAAACATATGAAAGCAGAAGTTGAATCCTAACTAAGTACGAGAATCTAACACTAGGGAGTCTAAACTATCCAGTTCAGTATCCTCTACCTCTATTTGATTGAAGCAAGAGGATCTGTGTCCTAGTTTTCCCATGGAATAGTTGAATCTGCACCAGAGTGTCAAACATGTTGAATGTTTGTAACAGTAAAATAAGGGGAGAATCCTATTGAACATATATTGTGTGATAAAAGTTTGTGTGAGGGAAGATTGTAAGCATATGTAAAAAGACAATGAACAGAGCATCTGTTTACCGTCCATATAAACTGTTGGGAAAGTAGTTGGAGAAATGGAGGTTAACTGAGTATAGATAGATGTATGTGAGGAGGCATACATCTATACCTCGATGCTGCAACTTTAAAATGGTGAAAATTTTATAAGGCTTGCAAACTGGAAAGTTTGAGAAATTCTTATGTTCCCATGGCTGCCTATAATTACTCAAAAGAAGTTAAATATCGGATAACCGTATGAATTTGAAATGGATTCAATAAGTAGTTTTTTTTTGTTAGCTGGTGCATAAAGCCGAGTATATCTAAGATATGATATATGGGTAAGAACCTGGGTCTGGGAGACGTGACATGAGTGGAGGGACCAGCTTCTTGGCAGTCGGGCTTGGAGGGGCACTGAGCATATTCTTCGACCTTGGGGCTCTGATGGAGGCGTGCCGTAGAGCTTCTTTTCAAAATGGCGTAGTGAGGGGAGCTACTGTCAATGAAGTGCATGTGGTGCACTTCCTTCACGTACGCGACAAATTTCTCTGTCAGGGAATCAATTTTCCGCTCAAGCTCTTTGTTGCTGTCCTTCTGCTCCTGAAGGGTGATGGCAAGAAGCGTCTTGGTATGCCAATGCAGGTCAATGGTCTTGCTGTACAAGTTCTCCCTTGGCCTGGTTAGCCCAGGATCCACGATCCAACTGAGTGAAGAGTCGACCGCCTCCGAAGGCGTTTCTCTGTGACGGATGTGGGCGGTGGTTTCCATGTTGGCTATACGCCTTTGCATGACAAGGTCGGTATTGTCCACATAAGTGCTGGCCGAATTTCTGGCCGTGGTCTCAGCCTGAGTAACAGGAGGGCGAGAAGAGTTAGCCCAGAAAGCTCGACGGCCACGGCGGGCAGGGTGAGAGCGGCGTGGGGCTATGGAGGTGGGGCGAGGATGAAGAGTGGAGGGTGAGGTGCAGAGATGAGGGGGGCAGTCACTTTGAGACAGCTTTAGGGGAGGCCGAGTGGATGCAGGGTGCACAGGTCAAATAGATAGGAGTGAGGTATGAATAAGGAGGAGGGAGATGAAATAGGTGGGTGAGGGGTGTGAATGCCTGGGTAAGCCACTGGGAGGCATGCCCGATGGGCTGTTCGAATCATGCAAGGAATTAATGCTTGGAGTGGGTGCATACATTTGAGAGCAGGTAATCGAAGAGCTGCCAGAGGGATCAATCGTGGGAAGGAAGGCTAGTGGGGGTTCATGATTAGAGAATTGATTGGGAGGGGGGATCGAGGAAGAGGCCAGATCGACCTGCTGCAAATCTAGAACACTAATGCGGAGACATTATGTTTTGACAGTTGGCACCATTATGGAATCCCAGTCAGTTGAGGTGAGTTTGTTGGAATCTCTGACGCCAGTGTTTGCCAGAAAGCCCGCCAACTTATTGGCCTTTCTCCTAACCGCCGAGAAGGATATGCCTCTGGCATTGTCAATATTGTGCTTGATCTTTTGTAGGATTTTTTTGATGCGCCAAAAATCGGAGACTTGCTGAACACTGCACCCCTGTTGGATTTTCTGACAATCTTGGGTAGCGACGGTAGAATATCCTTCTACTAGGAGGGGCCAAAAATTGTGATGTATGGCAATGTCAAACCCGTGAGCCAGAGCCTGGAGTTCAGCGGCATTGTTGGTGGTGTAATAAATGTTCCCATAGTAGATCCAAAGAATCATGCCTTTGTGGTTGCGGAAGACTCCTCCGAAACCCGCATTGCTAGGATTATCCTTGGAAGCTCCGTCATAGTTGAGTTTAATAATGTTGGGATCAGGAGGGTGCCAAACAGTCTCAGGCAGGGCGGCCAGGGAAGTAGAGGGATGAGGGAGTTGGAAGAGGGGAGAGAGATTGAGAAGGGAAAGAATGAGGCATTCCTCCCTGGTAGGGGGGGAGGAGGGGTCTAGGAGCTTGGCTATGGAAATAAATTCGCGCAAGGTTTTCTTGATGAGGTGAAGAATCTGTTCTTCCTTGTTAGCCAAGTTTTTGAAGATTCGAGAATTCCTTTCTTTCCAGAGAGCCCGACACATTATGCCTGGGAGAAGGTTCCATGCCAGATTAATGAGGAGCTGGGAAGAGAAGGAGGTGTGCTAGAGGTCAAGGGAGATGAGGATGGAGGAGGGATCACGATCCGAGGCCTTGAAGACAAAGGAAAGCCAATTCCAAATGATGGAGGAAAATTGATACTCGTTGAGTAAGTGATTGGCAGTTTCGGGGTTGGAGTTGCAAAGAGTGCAGATAGACGAACCTACGAAGCCTTTTTTTTTGGAGATTTTCCCAAGTCGGAATTTTTTGGTGCATGAAGAGCTAGAGGAAAAGAGGAATTTTAGGCCAGTGATTCTGTTTCCAGAGTCTTTTCCATTTGCTATCCAGAGGGATGGGGTCGGGGTCCAAGAGGAGACTGTAGGCCTCTTTGATATTGAAATGCCTTGCTGCGTTGGAACACCATCTGAGTTTATCCGGCTCCGCCGCATCCTTTTGAATCTATCTCTTGTTAAGCTCCTCTGCAAGAATTTCCCTAGACTGGGGGTGGTTATTCTGAGCCATTTCATTGGGGTCCAACCACACTCACCAATCCGTGTTGTCCTGAATTTTCCGAAAGTCTTTGACAACCTTTTTGTTAAGTCTCTCCATTTGCAACCTGATGGGGAGGAAGATGTCAGTGTTGAGCTTGGGTAGTTGTTCCCAAGCATTGTCCCAGAGCAATGCATTCTCCCCATTGCACACTTCCCAAAAATAGTGGTCTTGAATGAGAGTTCTATTATCCCAAGCCTGGTTCCAGATCGGTGAACCTTTGAGATTGCTCGAGAGTCTGATCAAGGAGTTAGGATGATGCGTTGGAGCATACTTGGCTTTCCATAGCTTAGCCTAGGATGTGGTAGGATTGGTAATCCAATGCCACCAAGTTTTCTCTCCCAAGACTTTACCAAGGAGATCCGGATCCTTGAGACTGAGACCACCAGCTTTTTTGGGCTTGCAGAGTTTACTCCAGGAAACAACGGCCCATTTTCCATTATTCGCCTTGCTCTTCCAAAGGAAATCTCTTTGTATTGCTCTAATTTGGTTAGAGATAGATCTGGGGGCTGCAATGGGAGTATTGGTACTGAGGCATGGCTTGAAGAACAGAACGCACTAGGACAAGTTTGCTTGGGAAGTTAAGGGAGCAGAAGGTCCAATTGGAAAAAAAATTTTGAAGCTTAGAGACTAGGGATTCCCAGTTGCCTCTAGCTAGGGATTTATCAGTTAGGGGAACACCTAAATATTTCGAGGGGAAGTAGCTGAGTTGGAAGCCAATAATACGGGTGATGTTAATTTGAATGGCATTGGAAGTGTTTAGGAAGAAGAGTTTGGACTTGGCGTTGTTAACAGAGGAACCCGAGGCCTGAGCAAAATCATCTAGAATGGCCCTGAAGGCAAGGGCTTCTTTGACAAAGGGAGTGCCCATGAGGAGCGTATCATCCACAAAGTGTTGGTGAGTGATCGGGGGTTAGGGGGGTAGAGATTAAGGCCACTGACACGGCCATCAGAGGATGCAGCAGATAAGGAGTGGCCAAGGCCTTCTGCCATGATAACAAAGAGGAAGGGCGAAAGAGGGTCCCCTTGTCTGATGCCCCGAGAGGGGTTGATGATGGCTGAAGGGGAGCCATTGAGGAGGATGGAGAAGAAAGCCCCCGAGACTAAAGCCATGACCCAATTTATGATGTCTTTGCTGAACCCAAAGGCTGCCAGCATATTCCTTATGTAATTCCAATTGATTTTGTTGAAAGCTTTGGACATATCCATTTGGATGAGCATACCAAGTTTGCTTTGATCCTTGAGAGAGTGGATGACTTCTTGAGAGAGGATGATGTTGTCCAATATTTGCCTACCCTCAATGTAAACAGTTTGGTGGGGCGAGATGAGAAGCAGAAGGAGAATTTTGATGCGGTTGACTAGGACTTTAGAGATGATCCTATAGATAATGTTGTACAGGGCGATGGGTCGAAACTGGTCAAGGGAGTCTGCTTTATCAAATTTGGGGATGAGGGTGAGAAAGGTTGCATTGAAGGATTTAAGGATGGATCTTTTAAGACGAGATTCTTCGATTAGGTCATAAAATTTGTCTTTGATCAAAGGCCAACAGGCTTTGTAGAAATTTGTGGTCAAACCATCCGGACTCGGGGCTTTTCCATTGGGCATGGAATGGACAACTTCTTCCACTTCAGCCATTGTTATCTTTTTTAGCAGAATTTGGTTATGCTTTCTAGTTAAGATATTAGGGATGTTCCTTGTGATTTTCGTGATGTCTTCCTCATTGTCGTGGTTTTTCTTTGTAAGGATGGCCCTAAAATACTGGTTGAGCACAACTTCAATCTCAATACGAGTGCTTAAGATAAGGCCCTGCTGATTTTTGAGACTGAGGATTCTGTTGAATTTTCTGTGTTGGATCTTAGATTTCGAAAATATAAGTTAAATGGTTGTTAAAGAATTTGGATTTTTTTTGTATTTTCATATATTGTTTATAGAATGAGTAGTTGATTTAATTTATTATATGATACAATTTACTTGAATAAAGCACATAAGAAACTATATAAAGATTAAGAAAATCATTGAATTTTTACATATTTCATATTTAGAAAGAAAATAGAAGTTTAATGGTTGTTAAAGAATATGGATCTCACTTATATTTTCATATTTTGTTTATAAAATTATTATATAATTTAACTTGTAATATGATAGTTTCCTTCAATAAAGCACATAATAAACCACACAAAGATTTAAGACTTATCTCTTTATCTAATACCTTAGTTAGAAGTTTTGATAAGATGAGTGCAAACAAAGGTAGGTGTTTTTTTAAATGATTTAGAAGAAAAGTTTCTTATTATGAATACCTTCAAATGGTACTAAAATTTATATAATTTCTTTGGTAAGTTTTCAATGGCAGATAAGAAATTTGGAATATTAATGTCCTAATGACTAGGAAGCGCTCAAGCAACCTCATAACAATTCCCTATGGCTCATCCACACACTTTTCCTCTCTCTAATGAAGATATTTCCAAATATTGTGAACATGATCTGAACTTAAAATATTTTAAACACCAAGAAAAACTACATTTTAACCTTTTAAATTTTTCTTATTACTTAATATACATAAAACTAGAATAAATTTACACTAATTATAACTTGTAACATTTTATAAATTATTTAAATTATTATATTCTAAGAAAACATAAGTACATATAGATTTTGAGTGGGACTAATGATTAATGGTACATCATAAATTCAATTTGAGAGAAGACATGCATATTTAAATTTCATACTTCAACCGATTAACATTTTTCTACCCATCATTAATAAAAATGAATTATTTCAAAATAAAATTATCTATAAATAATAATTATTTTATTTTATTTTTGGAGGAAAAAATCATAATTTTATTGAACTAGAAAATAAGAAACAAAATTACATATTGCAGATGTTGTTAATCATTCAGTCATGCTATTCATGTGATTGATGAACAATAAAAAGAAAAATAGTAAAATTTACATGAGTTTTCTTTACACCCCATAAGTGATTTATTGTGTTTTCTCTTTCTATTGCTCAATTACTTTAATCTCTACCAAAATTATAAATTAAAATATTATTATACTTACCATTCATAATTTAAAAATTCAATTAATAAAACTGAAATTTAAAATTATATTAAAAATCATTTTAATAAATGTAATGCAAAATTTCAAACTCTCTCATTTAAAACAAAACAAAGCTCTGTATATATAATCTAAAAATTCAAATGAAACTTGAGATTATATTAAAAAACATGTTAATAATGCTTCCTTATTGTAAATTCAAAACAAAATCCAAAATCCAAATTTACTCTAATTTTTAAAAGGCAACGAAACGAAACATGACTAAATGAACTTTCACACTTTTGATATTAAACCGGAGCGTCCAGCGTATGGGTGTTTTTCGATCACGATCTATACCTAAGGTCTCTCGTTGGAATAACGTCTTACGGTTCGACCTCGTAACCTCAGGTAGAAAAAAGAAATTGAAGTTCAGACATTTTTGAATATCGAGGACCAATTGAATATAATTGATTTTGTTCGGATTGTAACAAATAATGAATGTGATTCAGGGGAGGGCGCGAGTGTTGTCGAAGATATAAATTTGAATTGTGTGAGATAGCTTTTCTTAACGGTGGGAATGATCTTTGATGGGTCGGTGGATCCAACGTCCGATAGATTTCGAACCTGCACCGACGGTGGGAATGATCTTTTATCGGTCACCGATAAATGTTAGATAGAATTGGACCGTTCACAAAAGCTAATTACCGTTTGCAAAAGCTAATCCTTCTTTTATTTAGTTCATCAATCCCTCTTCTTCTTGCACTGCAATGCGCCCTCTCAACTCTTTGCGCTCTTTTGCTCTCTGTCTCTCAGGCGAAGCGGTGGTGTTTTGTGGAGCGCTCCTCGTTTGTTTTGTGTTGTTTCTTTGATCTGTATCTGTGGCTCTGTGTGTTTTGTGTTGTTTCTTTGTTTTGTATCTGTGGCTCTGTGTTGTAACTGTTCGTATATGTGTAATTTCTGTTGTCTTTTTATGTTGTTGTTGTTTGTCTTTCTGTAATTTCTGTTTTGTTGTGAGAGTTTGAGAGATGGAGACAGATGTACGTTTCGGCCAAGAAGTCTTTGGAGAAGCACAATCAGAGGAGTGGCAATAGCTGCAGATATGAAGATGATCTCCACGGGCCTCAATGGTAATGGAGAGTCTCTTGTCAACTGAATTTCAATTAAGGGAGAGGGAGATCTAAAATTTTATTGGCCATGTATTGATATGTTATTACAATGAAAATAGATTAGGTTCGTTTGTTTCTTTTTCTTTTCCTGCTTTGATTATTGCAAGTTCCCGATCAATTGATTATTGATTTGGAATATTAATTTATTTTTACAGGAAGAACGAACTTATGTCATAGAAGCAATTTATTGGGTTTTTCTTTTTCCAGCATAAAATGAGTCACGGTGCTGAAATGTCTTATTTTCGGTAGAATATGCACTAAAAGTATTTACGTATATAATTTGGTTTCAATGAATCACAGAATTTCCTGTTTTTCTTGAATGATTGCATTTTATTGAACCCAGTCTATAACATTCTAAAATAACCTCATTATCATGCCTCAAACTTAGAAGCGGGTTGATGCTTGGGTTAAAGAAAGATTGATTAACCTAACCCTATGTTAGATTAGGTTATGGACTTGAGTCTCACAATATATATTTTTTAATTGTAGTAGTCTTATTTTGGCAGTTAGTGAATTCTTTATATAGATTTTCTTGGTATCTCTGTTTTTCTTTTGATTTTGGTTGAGGTGTACCATGCCTCCCCGTTGGGTAAGTCCATATATAAATCCCGTGCCTCGAATAAATGACACTTTTTATTGAAACCAGTCTATGACATTCTAAAATAACCGCATTATCATGACTGAAACTTAGAAGTGGATTGATGCCTGGGTGAAGGAAGATTGATTAAGTTAACCCTACTTAACCTAGGTTAGGCCAGGTTACTGACTTGAGTCTCAGAATATTTTTATTGTCATATTCTGATTTTGGCTTTATTGTTGTAGTCTGATTTTGGCAATTAGTGATGGGATTTTGACTGGCTAAGAAATTCGCACCTGTGAGTAAATTTGATATACGTATATAGTGGCTCCTGGATTGTGGAATTCGTGGGGAATTAACCTCACACGCCACAACCGGGTGACTGGTTAGTGACGGGCTTTATTTGATGGAAATTGACACTTCATAGAGTTGAATATGGTGAAGAAAAATTATCATACCCATATGGTAATTTCGAAAAACTTTTCAAAAAATTTTACATATAATTTTACCTATATAGTCATTTACATTTAAAGTTAACAACGTCAACATCCAAAATGCTTTAGTTCTTTACTTTCCATATTACCGAATTCTTTGGCTATATTTACTTTCGACAAAGATTAACCACTACTTTTGAAAAGCTTTCTGGTCTTAGTATCAAAAGTGAATCAAGCCTGCACCTTTGGTTAATTAGTTAGAATGTAGTAATTTAAGAAATTAAAATATATATATATATATATATATATATATATATATATATATTTTAATTTAATATGAAACTTTTCTGATAATACACAAAATTTATTTAATTCAAATTAAATAAAATTCAGATAAGTTGTGTGCATATATATATATATATATATATATATATATAATTTAAAATTTATTATTATATTGATTAATAATTATAGTAATTTAAAATTTATTAAATATTGATTAATGATTAATTTAACTTGAATTTAAAGTCATATTTTCAATTAGAATTTATTTTTTCATGTTATTGTTGGCTCTTTTGTTGGCTATTTAATTATATTTCTCTATTTTGAAAACCTGTATTTCTTTTTGATATTCTCAAATTTAATTTTGATTGTAAAATTACTTTTTTACATATCAAGTCAACATATAATGAAGTTTTAACAAATCATTATTATGTTTTGCTCTTAAAATTTTGTATTTGAAAGAGATTGAGTTAAATATTTAGCTGGAAAATATCGACAAATAATCTAATTCATCTTTTACATATATGTCAAAAATTTATTAATATTAATACAAATTATATTTTTCAAAATTTATTTTTTATTTTTTTATTAATGATATCACTTTTTTTTGCTAAACTATATGAAAGAGATGAAGTTAAATATTTAAGTGGAAAATGTCATCTTTTACATTCATGTCAATGACACCAATGAAAAACATATTAATATTAATACAAATCATATTTTCTTTAAAAAATAAAGTTTTTTTAATTAGTGAAATCACTCTTTTTTGCTAAACTATCATTGTTAAGTGGAAATGGTTTGGTACTCATTGCACTGAACTATAAATTTTCTCGGAAGGAAGACCATAATGGAGACTAAAGTGACCGGCGTCCTGCTCTGCTATATTAAATGTTAAATGGTGGTATTTGGCCAAAATTATTTAGTACTCATTGCATTGAACTATGTCTATGATGTATTGAGTTAGTAGGGTTTGAATTTACATTCGTAATATTTTTATAGAAAGTTGGAGAAGAGAAATAATCGAGGGTCGGAGCAGAGTAATTTGGCCTACCACGACAGCAACAACATGATCCGGCGGCGGCAACATAATTACAAAATAAGACCTAAGCTCTCTTGACTAATCATAATTAAAAAAAAGTTAAACTTAATATATTAATATAATAATATATATTTTTTCACATTACAAATATACATTTGATTTTTGGTCAAAGGATAACTATTTAAAGTTCAACGCATGAATCAATGCGTCCTCGCAGGATAACAATAAACAATACAATTTTATATCATATTTTTAATTTTAATATGTAAAATAATAAAAAAAATTAAATTTATTACCTTAAAATATATTTTAATAAAAATTACTTTTCATTTTAATATAAATTATAAATAATATATTATATTTATATTTTTAAATTAATATTTATATCCTTAGTATAGAATGTTAAGGAAATTTGTGTTAAAACTTTTTTTTTTTCTAATAATTATTTATATATATTTTTATGTGCTTCTTTTCTTATTTTATCATAAACTCTAATTTTTTTTAATAGTAAAAATGTTTTATTTTTATATTTAAGATTTAAAAGTATATAAAAATTCAATTTTCTTGAAATTTTCAACATATATTTTATTATTTTTTTATAAAGATATTTTATTACTTATTATTATTATTAGTGTTTTAGTTTCTAATTTTTTTTAACCATAGAGAATTAGTAAGTCGTTGCTTAGAAGATATAATGTTTTTTTTTAATGATTTTTTTTACCAAATTATGTTTTACATTGTTTTGGGTGCATGCAACTTCAATCCATCATTATCTTTTTTTCTTTATTTTTCCTCTCTTCTTAATAATATTTGTCCATTCCCAATATTTAGAAGAATTTCAATCCACCATTTATTTATTTTTCTTTATTTTATTTTTTAATATTTTTCCATTTTTAATAACTTCTATATAAATTAAATATCAAATGAAAATTCATTTTACAATGACTTACTAGTCAAACATCACATGTCTAAATTCAAACTTGTGAATTCCTTCTTAGAGACGTGTTATTTTCTTTGTATGTAGATTTTGTAGTCATGCACTTGTCATTAATTGTAATATTGTGCATTCATCCATGAACATTAGATGAGGTTCAAGGTTACATTTTCTTTTTTTGCTTTTGTGCTTTTTTGGCCCATTATAATCTAATATTGGTTAATGGATTATAGTTGTAACCTAATCTGGATTAGTGGATTAGGGCTTTAGATACCTAAAAGTTGCATTGTGGATACAATTAAGTTAATACTTTGAAGAAGATAGATATGTGATTCTAAGTGAGAATATTTTCTAGATTAAGAAATTCCAAGCCAAATTTCTATTTTATGTGTATTTGTCATTGTTGTTGTTGTTCATATTTTACTTTAAGATCTATATGTATTTTACTTACATTCCTAATCTCAAAGAATGTGCATAGACCATATTAACAATATAACATTTGAAAAGTGAAATACACTTTATCCCATTTCAAGAGAAAAACACCATTAAGGAATCTCTACAATGCTTGTTGCTTCATTATTATTATTTATTTATATAGGATGTCTATAAGATAATCTCACTCAACTATCTAAACTCCTAATAACATGAATATTAGGCTCCACAAGTATTAATGCACACTCTATTAGAAGAAAACTTAAATGAACATATCTAACATTCAAATGACACAAATAAACAAAGAGAATATGCTTTATTAATAGTAAATCATTTTTACACACATAAAACATCTATGGGCTTTTTGTTGGGATAAAATTTTTTCAAGGGACAAAGGACTTCAATAATTATCATAACAATCTTACTAGGATTTTTATTTGTATATAAAAGTTATGGGTTCCTCTTTAACTTTTACCTCCCTACAAGCTATGAGCTCTTACACTTTATTGAGTTTATTTCACTTATTTAAGAGCTACAAACTAGTTTTGTTTTCCTTCTTTTTTATGGTTTTTCTTGATCCATTCAACATCTATTTAAATTTTGAAAAAGTATTTTGACCCAACATCCATTGCTAAAATTGCTTGGTAATAATATAGAAAAAATAAAAATATGTATCAAAAGTGGACTAAGGATGGTACCCTTTTTTTTAGCTCATCTCATTAGCAAAATATTAATAGATCTCTATATGACTTATTTGTAATTTATTGTTTCATGAGATTCTTTAGAGTTGAGCAAGCTTCTTATTTTATGTTGATTTCCTTATTTGGGTTTCTAGGATAAATTATCCATGTTGGATGGTGTGTGATTACATGATTTTGTTCTTTGAATTCTTTGTTTAGATGCACAACAAAATTTGAAGAAAGAAATTGCACAATCATCATACAATTACATGATAACAATTGACAAGAACATGCCACAAAAGTGTTAAATAAAACCAACATAGTAAAGAACATTTATTTTGCAATTGAAATTTAAAGGCAGATGAATAATATCAACCATATGATGAGCAATTGCACATTAATGGTGGAAATTAATGTCACCTCAAGATAACACCCCAATTTATAATATTAACTCAGTATGATCCCAATAATCACAAATATCCAAGGAAATTTTGTACAATGATATGGTTGTTCAATCATGGAGAAAGAGGGAACAGAAACATAATTAGTCCTCACTACATTCATAGTAGAGTGATGAGGTTCCCACACTTGCTCTTGTCATTTATAATATTGAATGACAGCTTGACATTGATAACAATGGCTAGGGTGGTCCTTTGTAGCCCAATATTTTGTGAATGACCACCATCCCATGGTTGTTTGATGCTATTGGACTTGTATTTTCTAAATTGAACAACATTTCATGTTTTATTTTGTAATGAATTTCTCATAAAACTCTTATATGGCCAATTGATTGAATTTAATTTAGAGGGTAATTTTGATTTTCATTCAACTTAATTTTAATTTTAACTATTTGTAACTATATATTTATCTATCTTATTCATTTATTTATTAATAATTTACTTTTATTAAAGAATACAAATTTACAAATCTCAAACCCCTTACCTCATTTAAGATAAGATATTTAAACCTTACACTTCTTTAAAAAAGGTAAAACTTCTACCAAATTAATGATTCATGTTAATTTAAAAATAAGTATTTTATTACAAATTCATAATAACATTTTTCTATATAATTTATTTATTTATATTAATAATCAAATTTATCATATATATATGTATGTTTAACTTTTTATTTGGTTAAAAAAAATAATTTAATTTTGAAGTTATAGAAAAAGGATCTATCTATAAAGATTTGATTCCTAAAGTTTATAAAGGTATACATATTCTACTCACCTTACATTTGAACCTTTGACATCTTAAAAAGTAGCCACATGTTCCTAACCATTAAACCCACTTAAACCATATCCATTGAACCCACCCAAATCGCTATACTAAAACATGTCTATAGTTCCATAAACAAAATTTTAAACTTAACAGTAACCTTAAATTTTTTTCAAAATAACACTTAAAGAAAACTCAATAAATAATTTATATACAATAATTTTACTATAAATTTATAATCAAATAATTCTTTATATACAATAATTTTATTATAAATTTATAAATATTGTTGATTAATATTCTTTAAACAACTTGCATTCTTATTATAAATATTATTTAAATAATAATAAAAATTTATTTCCACACATATAATTACAAATTAAAGATATATTATTTAAATAATAATAAAAATTATTTCCACACATATAATTACAAATTAAAAATATATTATTTAAATAATAATAAAAATTTATTTCCACCAGTATAATTACAAATTAAAAATAAATAAATATTTTCGAATTCGTGAAGCACTTGTACAGTGATGTCATGTACGCCCGAAATGGCACCACCTCTATGTAGTTTCATAATTACCGCATCTACTCTCCGCAAAGAACTATGTCTGTGCTCAGCCGTATGATTATGCCCACAATCTATAATCAAAATATTAATGCCTCTTTGCGAGGATAATTGTTTTGCTTACTTAATGAAGTTGATGACTCTGGTGTGAGAATTATACTCCAATTCATTCGTATCTTCTCTCGGTTATTCAACCCTGCATACCATCCCACCAATCAATCGATACCTTGAAGTCGGTTTCTAACCAAAGACATTCAATCTCATTACTTGAGCTTGAATGGCACCGTGCTCTTAAATTACAATTAAAATGTAGGGAATGGCAGACATTACCGGCTTCATGGCGTTAACATTGCCTCGTTTCCGCATTCCCACAAGGCGAGAGGGAAAACAAACAGATTTACGAGACTCAACACATACTCCCATTACAATACGAAGAGCGACAGGGAAACGAGAGCGTTGTGAAGAGGAGAAACTCAAATCGTAAGCTCCTCAAAATACCCCACAAGTTCAAGGTAAGATTTAAGAAACTCTTAACGATTTATATGCCATTTGCTTTGTCACTATTAAATGCTTATATACTTGTCGTCATGACACAGAGCAATTCAACATACCCCATTAATGGCCGCCTCTCTGTGTATGTATTGTTCAATTTGAATAGGCTTTGGGGGCCGTACAGTGATGTTCTATTAAATTGTGAGTCCACGGGGTTTGAACAAATGACTATCATATATGAAAAAAATCTAAACCCTAAACAAAACCTTCCTTCTCAACTCTCATTTAACGTATATTTGTCGGACCTCGGTAATCGGAAGATGGATTTACACCGAAAATTTCCTTACTTTTGTGAGTCCCGCTTTAAACAGAACGATAGAATAAAATGTTCAAAATAATAAAAACTAGGATTATTCATGCTTTTTTTTTATAAACATGCTCCCAAAGTTTTGAAAACAATTCAATGCTTCTTCATCGACGCTTTGAAATACTTGGAGTCAAAGTATTCATTGCAGGTGTGAAGCTAACACTTATATGGCCAAGGAAGCTTAAAATTTGATATCCTACCACTGCATTTCGAGAAAAATGTTCACAATGATTAAAATCTTACAATACACATAGTATCACTAACTAGAAACTCTCATCTTGGAGTAATTGATAGTTGTTAGACTTGAACACATTCTTTTGAGATACACAATGTTTATATAAATATATTTTTAAATTTCTATATTTTCAATAAATATTTTTTTCCCATGAATAGTTTTTTTTCCATGAAATATATATGCGGTGGAAATGCACTAGTACTTCTCATTCACAGGGATGGTACCTTGGTAAGCTAGATTTTGTAGAAGCTTAAATCTATCCACACAAGGGATTAAGCCATTACAACAATACCCACTAAGAGCTCAACATATTATTAGTAGGAATTGTTTCTTTATTTTTGTAAATTAAGTGGGTCTATTCACATTCATAGTAGAAACATAGATTACGTCATGGCCTCGAGAGGCGAATATTCACGATAGTCTAGAAGAAGGCGAGGAATAGCCGATCGACACAAATTAGTCTCGCCCTCGGGAAAGAGAATATAGGGAGAGGCACAGAGGGGAGAGTGTTTCTAACAAAACCAGGGGGAAAAAGATACATTGTTGCTCTGGAAAAAAAGGCCATTGGGCCTCGAACACATGGAGAATAATAGAGAAACAAAAAAGAGGCCAAACCCGAAACAAAAGAACTAGAGGGCGGGGGATTGTTGCTGTAACACCCCAAAGTTTCTATGCTTTTCAAATGAGACATTTGAAACATACATCCGAAAGGGGAGTGGACCCCAATGGATAATTATTCTGTGGATGTGGTTAACTATTTATTTATGAAAAATAAATAAAATATTATGTATGCACTATGACCAGATGAGAAAATGAGATCATATGCCTAATCCATGAGGTGATGGGAAAGGAAAAATACTTTCCCCAAAATCTTTCAAAAAATCCTTGAAAGAAATTATTTCTAATTTAGATTTTTGAGGAAAAATCTAAATTTCCCCAATGAAGAGGAGTAGTTGGGAAGAGGTGAGAAAAAGCTGGAAAAGCTGAGGAAAAGCTTAAAGCAACTTTAAAGAGTCCCAAAATGGGAAGCCTAGGCTAAACAGGAATAAAGCATCCTGAAATTCTGGACGCAGAATTGGAAACAGGCTTTGGGGAAAGCATAGCTTAAATAAGCTACTCCAGAACAGATTGAGGTTAGTTTGTTCTTGGAGGATCTCTGCTCGGGGGTGAATCCTGGGAGATAAAGAGGATTCTAAGGTTGGGAGGACTGGTCATAGTAGAGGTATGCATGCCTAATGTTGGAGATTTCTGTAAGTCTGTATTAAATATATCCCTGTTTTATGAATTGTTATGTTATGGTTCATTATGCAATTTATGAATTGTTATGTTATGGTTCATTATGCAATTTATGAATTGTTATGTTATGGTTCATTATGAAAATTTTAGATTGATTAATTGTTCAGTAACTCATGTAATTGTAAACCAAAGCTATTGATAGCAGAGACAAATGGTTGGAGTATGGGGATGAGTACCTTGTAGTAATGGAGTTAGAGATGGTAGATCCTTTGAACAGCTAATCTCATGATTTTGTATAGGTGTAGCTTGCTGTCTTTCAAAGGAACCTTAACTTACTGTGTGTATAGACAGAAAATGTTAACAAACCAGTAACCATGAACAGCAAGTACCAAACAACTAAACCTATCATAACAATATTGATGGCACAGAATTCCCTGTAACCAATCACAGAAGGTAGGAAACAACAACCCTGTGATAGTAGTATGGGGTTCAGTATGTCAGTTGTGTTACAATGGAAAGAATTGTAAAACTCAGAATTTAAATTATTCTATTAAATGTAAGTGTAAACATATGAAAGCAGAAATTGAAGCCTAACTAAGTACGAGGATTTAACACTAGGGAGTATAAACTATCCAGTTCAGTATCCTCCCCTATTTGATTGAAGAAAAGAGGATCTGTGTCCTAGTTTTCGCATGGAATAGTTGAATCTGCACCAGAGTGTCAAACAAGTTGAATGTTGTAACAGTAAAATAAAAGGAAATCCTACTTGCACATCCATTTTGTGATAAAATTTTGCGTGAGGGAAGATTGTAAGCATATGTAAGAATACAATGAACATAGCATCTGTTTACCGTCCATATAAACTGCTGGGAAAGTAGTTGGAGCAATGGAGGTCAACTGAGTATAGATAGAGGTATGCGAGGAGGCATACATCTATACCTCGATGCTGCACTTTAAAATGTTGGAAATTTTATAAGGCTTGCAAACTGGAAAGTTTGAGAAATTCTTATATTCCCATGTCTGCCTATAATTACTCAAAAGAAGTAAATACCGGATAACCGTATGAATTTGAAATGGATTCAATAAGTAGATTTTTGTTAGCTGGTGCATAAAGCCGAGTATATCTAAGTTAGGATATATGGGTAAGAACCTGGGTCTGGGAGGCGTGACAAATGGTATCGGAGCCCAGGTTCAAAAATTGGGCAAGATATGTGCTCACAAAGAACTAGTAAACTGTTATAAATTTTATGAAAATTAAAAATATTACTTCAAGTATACAAATATCTTGGATATACTATCAGGTATACATGTAACAGATGGTGATGAAGTAGAAACATTGATATGGGAGTAATATGAGGAGGCTCATATACCAGAATGGTTAAACCTATAATAGGTTTAAAACTGGAAACCGATATCTCTCAGAAAAATATTATTTCTATGTAAAATAATAGAGTATGATTGTTCTTCACTCGGACTATATATCCATGATGAAAAAAAAATATAAATCTGTAAGTTTACAATGACATATGTAGCCATTGTTCTACTATCATCGTTATGTAAAAGAAAGTCAGGGTTCATAAAGTTAAGATATTGAAACCATCTTAATACAGTAGCAAAGATCGATGCTGCCTTACTGGGATGAAAAACAAGAGGGAAAACAGTAGTACCTAACTGATATATCATCTAGCTAGCCTTATTGAGCATCAGCACCTTCATAGGAATGTATCATTTTTTTTCCATGATTTAACCTCACTAGAAATCTTTCAATTATGAGGGTAAGAATAGGACTTACAAAGAGAAAAAAATGAATTTATATTTATTTTCCCTAGATACATAGAAAAGGGAACTTCTAGAGATAAGAGTAAAGGTTGATCTGTGGTGGGAGGTTGGTCTACTGCTTGAATGGTAGGTCTTTAAATATGATGCTCTTCTATGTTACATCAGTATGAATTTACTACATATAAATATATATATTAAATGGTGCGATTGTTATTAGTACTACATTTAACAGAATCTATCATAAGGCATTCACCTTCCAGATTCTGTTTAGTTGTAGACCAGAAAATCCATAGAGTAGAAACCCCAGAATCTCTAAACCAAGGTCGGTTTAAATCTGAAGTTACTTGGCCTCTACAGATGATTAATTATTGTTCTGTTTCCTGTAGACACAAATGTGATATTATATGCTTATGTGTATACTAGAGAAACCTTATAGTATTGCTAACGTTCTATGGTATAAATACAAACAGCTGAAAGTAAGATATTAGAATATGACATTCGAAAATTTTATAGAAAAAGAGTACTTCTACTCTATCTGACCTGTATAACAGTTATAAATGTTTATATTGCATTTCAAAATCTATTCCAAGTCTTTGAAGACAATTATCATAGCAAAAGAATTAATTTATAATTGAATTCCTCTAGTCCAGTACTATTGGATACATATCGATGTACATCTGAAGAAAAATAGACATTTAAAAGTACGGACTTTAGAGTAGGTATTCTTATTAAGCCAAAGTGTAAATATGTACTATAAAAGGGTTACATCATTCATAACCAAGATAGAGTGTATTGTAGAATTAAGTTACCTCTAACTCTTGGAAGAAATGTTAGAGTTATGGCCTAAAAATATGCGTGGTAAATATTCTCAATCAACTATCGAATACATGTATAGGTAAATTGGAAAATTTTATATTACATAATAACAAGTATCAAGATATATTGCAATGAGATCTTTCTAACCTCGACTACAAAGGGGGCTCATACACAATGAAACATATAAGCCAAGATAAATAGGAATACGAAACCTATATAAACCATACATCATGAATATATAAACTCTACCTGTTAAAAAGAATACATCATGAATAAGAATGGTACATATAGGGACAATATAGGTTGCAAGAGGAAAATGAATACGGATCGATTGTGTAAAAAGATAATGTATATAATAGGACTGTAATGAATATAATATAACCGAACAGTCAAACTGCATCACGAATGGTGAGGAATTTAATAAATATATGTATACGAGCCGCCCGTTAACCAACAAGCCACAACGCTGAGTTTTAAACCGGAGTGGCGTTCAGGTCTTGAACCCATGACCACGGGCCGCCGTCCACAAAGTCCTCGGACTGTAAAGACGTGATAAACCACGGCTCCTTGAGTGGTCTATAATGAAAAAAAAAAAAAAACGGGCAGAGGTGAAGGGTAAATAAACAATATTATGATGGGGAAATAATAGTTCTAACCCTGTTTAACAAAACAAAAATTGTATTGACCGTGCGTAATAGGTAACGCACTGACTGTATGACTCCTATGGTGGAAAAAAAACAATGCAAAACCAGTGAGGTTATGGGACATGCAGTAAGATATAACGTTCAAATACCACAGTAAACATAAGGCTTACCTCCGTCACAAAGCAACGCGGTCATTGGTAACCTGGCTGACAGTAGCTGTTTGCCGGTAAAACGAAATAGGGAGCCGTATTAACACTTACCACAGAAAAAAAAAAACCAGATACAGGCATACATTAGGTAAAGAAATGGGATGTCGCCGAGTCAAACATTCTGCAAAACACAATCTGAAAGGAATAAGACAATGTGTTCGCGGCGAAAACATGAAGAATATAGATCAGTCTCAAAACGTGAGGAAAATAATAACAAACGGGTTCAAGGATATAAAAATCGCGGGTCAAGGTGTTGAAACCCTAGCCTGGGCACGGAGGTGAACGCTTGGCTCGCAGAGCACCATTTGCGCACCTGCATCAACAAGCAAAACGAGCAAATAGGAGAAGGCGGGATACACAAAGAGAAGTCTGGCGATTTCGGGTTAAAATAAGAATCCGGAACCCTAGTCCGTATTATCTCCCTCTGCCAGAGATTAGACGGGCACCGCCTTGCTCTAATAAAATCCCAAGGGGGATTGCATCGATCTGACATTGCGTTCAGATCAGCAGGAAGATAATACTATTATATACCCTTCAGTGCCGAAGCGTCCAGAATTTCGGTGCGGTTATGGATTCAAACACGATGTATTTATCGTGTGTCTCCGATTAGGGAGATACGTGTCGGTATTCACCAGGCAGTGCCTACGAAAACGCTGGTTTACGGTATAGCGCAATTAATACGCTACTTGGCGGAAGAAACTGCGCTAGTGCGGAAGGAGGTGTGTAAAAACAAAAAAAACAAATCCTTCAACCCATAAGACGGAAGAAAGGCGACGAAGTACACTATCTTACCTACGTGGCTTTGTGTAGGTCTTCGAACCGAGTCGGCGATATCATAAACCTAAACGCACTAACTATTGCAACGGATTCCATATACCCTGTGTATCAAAACATCTTAGAAGTAAATATTAACAACACACGCAAAACAAAGAAGTGAAAAAGACGTGTAAAACATTATCACGACATATATAATGTGAAAGTTAAATATATCTTGAGTCAATGTGTATAAAGTTATATATATATATATATATTTAATGCGCAACTATAACTAATGTTATGTTACATATATAAGATGCAGATTCATATGTAGAATATATCAATGGATATATATATACAGGGTTCTATATATAATTAATACGCAACTAGATCTAATGTTATATTACATATATAAGGTGCGGATTTATATATATAATATAATATGGATATATATATATAGGGTGCAGATGTATAAAATGTTAGATATATATATATATATATCTATATAAAATTTTACCCTTGCCTAAACCATAGGGTTATACACATGGTTACTTTGTGGAAATGGATATAGGGGTGTAGAGGTCTCAAGGAAGTAAGTGTGACCTAACATTTAAAACACCCTGTTAATCTAGCTTACATAGATTTGAAGGGTGGCTATCATTACCTAACTCAAAGGAGTATTTAGACCCTGGGTGAGCAAGAAGAACCCTTAAAGGTCTTATAAGAAAAAAAAAAAAAAAAATTTTTGGGATAATACAAATGAGTGAGCACGTATATAGTTCGCCCACTTGCAATTCAATGAAATTATAACAGTAAGTGTGTCTTGCTAATACGTATAATATATATATATCCATATCTGCAATCGCCAAATAAATAATATCAAAACAATGGCTATCTTTATATATGCCGATTATATATATGTATGTGCGTTTTAAAATATGTTACAACGATGATAAGTGCATGTGGGATATATATAGACTAGTTATATACCCATACATGTGCATGTAAATAAATTATCAAAGGTTAGATATATGGATATATGTGACATTAAAACATGTGTATGGAATAGGTGTTGATATATATATGTATATCTATATATATATATATATATATATATATATATATATATATATATATATATATATATATATATATATATATATATATATATATATATATATCGGTCCACAACCTTATCAAAGGATGTAGAAATATATATATATGGGATACTTATATGTATAAAGGTTATGCATAGAGTTATGCAAATTTTATTTATCCCCTAATAGAAAATCCTGTAAGTTTAGGTACTCGCTTACTTGGCTAAAAATAATAGAGAGGAATTCTATTATAAATTATTGACTTAACAATAGTCGAAACCATCTCAATTGTCTTTGTATTGGTTCAAATTAAAACTTTATAAGTCCATCACAAAGGAAGAATGTAAGTTGGTACGAGGGTATAAGGCTATCTTGTACATTAAATAAGAAAAAAAGAATTTAAGGAGTATTAATTAAACTTTTGGATTATATATAGGGTGGACTTTATATATATGTCTGGTGGATATATATATATGTGGTGGATTGTATTTATATATGGAGGATTATATATATATATGATGGAGTTTATATTATATATATATATATATTGTGGATTATATATATATAGAGTGGTTCTATATATATATGAAAAAGAGTGGAGGATTTAACGATATGAAATATAATGGTTCCTATAACAAAGAGCTTTATAAAGAAAATTTTATATGTTTCACTTTATTGGAATATATATACAATGTGGTGGAATTGAGGATAAATAATTATGTGTGCAAGACTATATATCTATAGAAAAATTAACCTTTAGGATAAGGTTAAGAAATAGATATATGTAATTAAAACTGAAGTTAAAAATTGGGGGGTGTTAAAACAACTAAAATAGAGTTCTATTAATATTCATTATAACAATAAGTTGATTTGAAGCATGAAAAGATATAAATGAATCATGGTGGGGGATATATGTTTCTAATATGTTATAAAATACTAGGTGTTACCATAGTTATTGGAACAAAAGAAGAAGGAAAGCTTAGATTGGAACATATAGAGAAAGGTGGATAATAGAAAAATGACAATTTATATTTAATAGAGGTATGTTAAATATAAGTTGTACATTCTTAATTAACTATTAAAAATATATATTTATAATCATTATCATGAGAAATTATAGATTAAAATGAAAGAAATTGCACGTGGGACATAAGTTGAATCTACAAGTAACATTATAAAGATAGGTGATCTTATTATAATGTTAACTTTGTTGAGTTTTATGAATATAATACCTTCATACATGATAATTTAGTTCAGTTAGAAAATTTCCAACTTTATACCCACGGGATTAAGGGAGAAGACAAAAATTCACTAGGGAATATTAAAAGTGAATTTACCTTAAAAGTTGCAAGTAAAGTGGAAGGACATGTTTTACCATATGGTCAGAATATTATTACTCTAATTATGGTTAAAAGAGAAATAAACACTATTGTGATAGATTAAGTGGTAAAAGCATAATGTTGGAAAAAAAAAAAAAAAAACAATTAAGGTAAATGTATAAATTATGGGAATACTTTGAAAAAAGGGAAATTGTGTCAATTTCAATCTTGAAATTCTCAAGTAGTGATACTGGCGAATGTGATGAATAATAGTGATTACAATTATTCATTTTGTTGGGGTAAATTTTATTTAATTTTTCTGAGCCGTAAATTCAAAGACCGGAAATAGTGTGAAATCACACAGCTACTGACTGAGAGAAAAGAGGATGAGATACATTTGGACTGGGGTGTGGGGGAAACCCATCAGCTCCAAATTTATTCACGTAAGTTTTGAACTAGTGGATAAAATTCATAAAAGAGATTAGAGGAAAAAAAATTTTCATGTGAGAAATAAGCATGGAATTGTAGAGATTATTAACGAGTCTAATTATTACTAATTGAATTGATTGACTAACAAAAGAAAACAATGATAAGATACTGGAAGTACGGCTATGAACTGAGAAAGGGTAAGCATAAACATGCATATGATACAATTGTTTTCTTTCATTTATGAGTACTAATGAAAAGTGTAAAATTGTTTAGCCAAGTGTGTAACAGGAAAGTGTACACTCTGGAACCAAGGAGAAAAAAAGTGGAGATAAATCACCTAGAAACTCAAGAAAATCGGAACTGGACCAAGTTGCGTGAGGAAAGAATCTCACTGAAAAACAAGAAAGGATAAGTAGTTTACTAAAAGTGCACTAAACTATTATGAACCTGAACGGTTTGACTAATAACTGAATTTCTTAAGTTATTGAAATGCAGAATGTTGTTGTGAATTATCAATTGTATGTATCTGACATTACTTACAGTTGTATGAATTGTGGACAGAGAAAACAGAATAAAAGATCTTCCAGACAGACTTCTTGCAAAGAAGTAGGAAGAAAACCAACTGCATAAAGCATCAGTAAATAGAGTGGAAGCAGAAGAGTACTCTGCTGGAAACTAATCAAGGACGAAGAAGAAATCTTTATCAAAGTGGAAAAAAAAAAACAACGTTAAAGTGTAACACCGAGGAAGGTGTTGGAAAAGGGGGGAAACTAGCCTCCCCCTTGCATATTAAAATTTATGATGAGTTTCATGTCTCCTTGTTGAAAAAATATAATTTTTGTACATGATGCTTCTCACATGATTGATTGGAATGTGGTCCAGGAGGAACCGATTTGGATGTGGTCCAGGTGGAACTAGAAGAAGAATTTCCTTCCAGAGTCGCTTCAAAGATGAAAGCGGGAAGAAATGGAAATTGCGAAATCAAACAGTAGCTAGAGTAAAGGTGCAGTGGAGCACTTTACTGCTGAAAAGCTACATGGAATAGAGAAGCTAAGATGATGGAATAGCGTTCATAATTATGTTCAAAATAAACTAAGTAGATAGTTGTCAACACCGAGGACGGTGTTTATTTTCAGAGGGGGAATATGTAACACCCCCAAGTTCTATGCTTTTCAAATGAGACATTTGAACATAAATCCAAAGGGGAGTGGACCCCAATGGATAATTATTGTGTGGATGTGGTTAACTATTTATTTATGAAAAATAAATAAAATATGGTGTATGTACTATGACCAGATGAGAAAGTGAGATCACATGCCTAATCCATGAGGTGATGGAAAAGGAAAAGACTTTCCCCAAAATCTTTCAAAAATCCTTGAAAGAAATTATTTCTAATTTAGATTTTTGAGGAAAAATCTAAATTTCCCCAATGAAGAGGAGTAGTTGGGAAGAGGTGAGAAAAAAAGCTGGAAAAGCTGAGGAAAAGCTTAAAGCAGCTTTAAAGAGTCCCAAAATGGAAAGCCTAGGCTAAACAGGAATAAAGCATCCTGAAATTCTGGACGCAGAATTGGAAACAGGCTTTGGGGAAAGCACAGCTTAAATAAGCTGCTCCAGAACAGATTGAGGTTAGTCTGTTCTTGGAGGATCTCTGCTCAGGGGTGAATCCTGGAAGATAAAGAGGATTCTAAGGTTGGGAGGACTGGTCATGGTAGAGGTATGCATGCCTATTGTTGGAGATTGTCGTAAGTCTGTATTAAATATATCCCTGCTTTATGAATTGTGATGTTATGATTTCTTATGCAATTTATGAATTGTGATGTTATAATTTCTTATGGAATTTATGAGTTATTATGTTATGGTTCATTATGAAAATTGTAGATTGATTATTGGTTCAGTAACTCATGTAATTGTAAACCAAAGCTATTGATAGCAGAGACAAATGGTTGGAATATAGGGATGAGTATCTTGTAAAATGGAGTTAGAGATGGTAGATCCTTTGAACAGCTAATCTCATGATTATGTACAGGTGTAGCTTGCTGCCTTTCCAAGGAACATTAACTTACTGTGTGTATAGACAGAAAATGTTAACAAACCAGTAACCATGAACAACAAGTACCAAATAACTAAACCTATCATAACAATATTGGTGACACAGAATTCCCTGTAACAAATCACAGAAGATAGGACACAACAACCCTGTGATGGTAGTATGGGGTTCAGTATGTCAGTTGGGTGGCAATGGAAGGAATTGTAAAACTAGGAATTTAAATTATTCTATTAACTGTAAGTGTAAACATATGAAAGCAGAAGTTGAAGCCTAACTAAGTAAGAGGATCTAACACTAGGGAGTCTAAACTATCCAGTTCAGTATCCTCCCTATTTGATTGAAGCAAAGAGGATCTGTGTCATAGTTTCCCAGGGAATAGTTGAATCTGCACCAGAGTGTCAACCAAGTTGAATGTTGTAACAGTAAAATAAAAGGGAAATCCTACTTGCACAACCATTGTGTGATAAAAAGGTTGTGTGAGGGAAGATTGTAAGCATCTGTAAGAATACAATGAACAGAGCATCTGGTTACCTTCCATATAAACTGCTGGAAAAGTAGTTGGAGCCATGGAGGTTAACTGAGTATAGATAGAGGCATGCGAGAAGGCATACATCTATATCTCGATGCTGCACTTTAAAATGTTGGAAATTTTATAAGGCTTGCAAACGGGAAATTTTGAGAAATTCTTGTATCCCCATGCCTGCCTATAATTACTCAAAAGAAGTAAGTACCGGATAACTGGATGAATTTGAAATGGATTCAATAAGTAGTTTTTTTGTTAACTGATGTATAATGCTGAGTATATCTAAGTTATGATATATGGGTAAGAACCTGGGTCTGGGAGGCGTGACAAATGGTATCGGAGCCCAAGTTCAAAAATTGGGCAAGGTATGTGCTCACAAAGAACTAGTAAACTGATATAAATTTTATGAAAAATTAAAAATATTACTTCAAGCATACAAATATCTTGGAGATACTTTCAGGTATATATGTAACAGATTGTGATGAAGTAGAAACATTGAAGTAATATGAGGAGGCTCATATACCAGAATGGCTAAACCTATAATAGGTTTAAAACTGGAAACGGATATCTCTCAGAAAAATATTATTTCTATGTAAAATAATAGAGTATGATTGTTCTTCACTCGGAATATATATCCATGATGAAAAAAAAAATATATATAAATCTGTAAGTTTACAATGACATATTTGTTCTACTATCATCGTTATGTAAAAGAAAGTCAGGGTTCATAAAGTTAAGATATCGAAACCATCTTAATACAATACAAAGATCGATGCCACCTGGATGAAAAACAAGAGGGAAAACAGTAGTACCTAACTGATATATCATCTAGCTGGCTTTATTGAGCATCAGCACCTTCATAGGAATGTATCAAATTTTCTTCCATGATTTAACCTCACTAGAAATCTTTCAATTATGAGGGGAAGAATAGGACTTACAAAGAGAAAAAAAAAAACGAGAATTTATAATTATTTCCCTGTGACATATAGAAAAGGGAAATAGTGTGAAATCACACAGCTACCGACTGAGAGAAAAGAGGATGAGATACATTTGGACTTGGGTGTGGGGGAAACCCATCAGCTCCAAATTTATGCACGTAAGTTTTGAACTAGTGGATACAATTCATAAAAGAGATTAGAGGAAAAAAAAAATTCATGTGAGAAGTAAGCATGGAATTGTAGAGATTATTAATGAGTCTAGTTATTACTAATTAAATTGATTGACTAACAAAAGAAAACAATGATAAGATACTAGAAGTATGGCTATGAAATGAGAAAGGGTAAGCATAAACATGCATATGATATAATTGTTTTCTTTCATTTATGAGTACTAATGAAAAGTGTAAAATTGTCTAGCCAAGTGTGTAACAGGAAAGTGTACACTCTGGAACCAAGGAGAAAAAAGGTGGAGATAAATCACCTAGAAACTCAAGAAAAATTGAACTGGACCAAGTTGCGTGAGGAAAGAATCTCACTGAAAAACAAGAAAGGATAAGTAGTGTACTAAAAGTGCACTAAACTATTATGAACCTGAACGGTTTGACCTATATACTGAATTTCTTAAGTTTATTGAAATGCAGAATGTTGTTGTGAATTATCAATTGTATGTATCTGACATTACTTACAGTTGTATGAATTGTGGACAGAGAAAACAGAATAAAAGATCTTCCAGACAGACTTCTTGCAAAGAAGTAGGAAGAAAATCAACTGCATAAGGTATCATTAAATAGAGTGGAAGCAGGAGAGTACTCTGCTGGAAACTAAGCAAGGACGAAGAAGAAATCTTCGTCAAAGTTGAAAAATCAACGTTAAAGTGTAACACCGAGGAAGGTGTTGGAAAGGGGAAACTCATCTCCCCTTGCATATTAATTTTTATGATGAGTTTCATGTTGTAACACCCCCAAGTTCTATGCTTTTCAAATGAGACATTTGAACATAAATCCAAAGGGGAGTGGACCCCAGTGGATGATTATTGTGTGGATGTGGTTAATTTTGTAATTATGAAAAATAAATAAAATATTATGTATGCACTATGAACAGATGAGAACATGAGATCCTATGCCTAATCCATGAGGTAATGGAAAAGGAAAAAGGACTTTCCCCAAATCTTTCAAAAATCCTTGAAAGAAATTATTTCTAATTTAGATTTTGAGGAAAAATCTAAATTTCCCCAATGAAGAGGAGTAGTTGGGAAGAGGTGAGAAAAAAGCTGGAAAAGCTGAGGAAAAGCTTAAAGCAGCTTTAAAGAGTCCCAGAATGGGAAGCCTAGGCTAAACAGGAATAAAGCATCCTGAAATTTTGGACGCAGAATTGGAAACAGGCTTGGGGAAAGCACAGCTTAAATAAGCTGCTCCAGAACAGATTGAGGTTAGTCTGTTCTGGGGGAGGATCTCTGCTCGGGGGTGAATGCTGGTAGATAAAGAGGATTCTACGGTTGGGAGGACTGGTCATAGTAGAGGTGTGCATGCATAAATTTGGAGATATCTGTAAGTCTGTGGTAAATATATTCCTTTGTTTTATGAAATTTTGATGTTATAGTTCTTTATGCAATTTACGAAGTTGTGATGTTATAGTACATTAAGGATGTATGAATTGTTATGTTATGTTACATTTTGCAACTTTTAGATGGATTAATGGTTAAGTAACTTAGATGGCTTAATGGTTAAGTAACTTATGTAACTGCAACTATAGCTATTGACAGTAGAGACAAATGGTTGGGGGTAGAGATGAAAACATTGTAATAATGAGGGTTGAGATGATAGACCAATTGAGCAGCCAATATAATAACTATATATATATATATAGGTACAGATGGCTATCTTTTAACGGAGTATTAAATTTTGGTGTGTATAAACAGATGATGTTAACAAACCAGTAACCATGAACATTAAGTTCCCAAACAAATAAATCTATCATAACCATACTGATGGTACAGAATTCACTGTGATCCATCACAGAAAGCAGGGAACAACAACCCTCAGCTATGTTACAATGGAAAGAACTGTAATAAGTAGAATTTACAGTATTCTAGTGAATGTAAAGGTACACATATAGAGGTAGCAGTTGAAACCTAACTAAGTACGAGAATCACATGCTAGGGATTTTAAACTATCCAATTCAATATTCTCTCCCTCCATTGGAGGGAAGCAAGAGGAGCTGTCTCCTAGTTTTCCCCTGGAACAGTTGAATCTGTACCATAGTGTCTCACATATTGAATGGTTAAAACAGACAAGTAAGGGGGAAAAATCCTAGGGTAAAATATGTTGTGTAATAACAGTTTGTGTGAGGGAAGATTGTAAGCATGTGTGAAATACCATGCACATAGCATCTGGTTACCATCCATAGAACTACTGAGAAAGTAGTGGTGCAATGGTGGTGAACTGCGCAGAGATAGATGTAGGCGAGGAGGCATACATCTATACTTCGATGCTGAATTTTTACATATTGAAAATGTTAGCAGGCCGGCAAAGCTGGGGAGTTGATTAAGGGCCTAGTGATCATCCTGCACAAAAAAAACCTGAGAACTACGAAGTCAAATATATAGATACATAAGCCTACTATATGAACAACAGTCTGCACTGTAAGTGTTTCAATATAACAGCTAACATCTGTTATCGACGCATAACAGATTATGAGAAGGTGGCTATAGACCTGTTATGAGAAAAAAAAAAATGGGTTTGGGAGACGTG